>APFE031140274.1:19674-38513 GCA_000404065.3 Pinus taeda
GGTTTGTATTTTCATTTTTTTCTACAGGGTCTCTGTCGATGCTCGTCTAATAACCCGATCCCATTATGGGCAATTTGGTAGTTCATTTTAAAATTTTCGTTATAATGAATCGAGTCTGCCCCCACAATGTATCAATTTAATGGTTGGTCTTTAAGTTTTCACTACAACGGGTCGAGTTCACCTATACCACATGTCAATTTGATGGTTGATTTATAATTTTTTTTTTGCAATGTATCGAGCTGTCTTAGGATAAGATTTCAAAATCGCTATATATTTTGCATTTAGAAAATAAATTACTCTCGAGTGTTCATTTTTTAGGATTTTTGTCATAATTGTTTTTCATAATGTCATGCTTGAAATATTTTGAAAACTTAAGATTTTTTTGTAGTCATAATCTTTGGTTTTAATTGCATTGCTGAAAAATTGTCAAGATTTAAGTTTTTCTAAGTCATGATATTTTATCTTTAATGCTATGGTAAAAAACAATTACAATTTCAAGAATTTTTAGAGTCAAGATATTTTATCCTTAACAACATGGATGGAAATAGTCAAAATTCGAGACATGATATTTTATCTTTAACATCATGTCTGAGAATTGTTAGAATTTTACAATTTTTCAAAGTCCGACTATTTTCTCTTTAACTCCATTGCTAAAAAATGTCAAAATTGTAACCCGATTTTTTTTGTTATTCCAAAATAAACATTTTTTTTAAGGGTGTTTTTCTCATCCATTTAAAAAAAAATGTTTTTGACTTCCATCTAACAAAAATGTTGAAAATTTACCCTTAAAAAAAATCGTTCTGGAATAAACAAATTTCATTTTTGGGTTGCTTTTTCATGTTTTTTTGGAGTTTTTGGGCTCGAGTACCCATTTTAGAGTAATAGTTCCCGTTTCATCCGTAACTATGTTATTGAAAGACTAACATACGTATAGATCAAATATAAATTTAAGCTTTGCTTACCTTGCTCTCTAACATTTTAATGTTTGGTCTATAGTGCGAAGTCTCAACAATTGGTCTTTACTTTTAGAGAGGCTAGTGAAGTCGTGTTTAATAGCTCTACAAACAAGCTTTCATGCAATGAAAGGCTAATTTTAGGCCCCTCTCTTAAGAGAAAAAATCCCAACCTCCTCTAATTTAAGGTCTCTTATATAAATTCTCTTGAGTCATTCTTGTGTTGGACTCTCCTTTTTTATCGGTTTTAAGGTGTACTCCATTGGTGGAGACTACAAGGTTCCACAAAGAGGTAAAGATATATTATCAAAGAATTCCATTTGAATTGTGAATATCTCTTTGGGGTTTAAAATTCATTGGTTTTCCATGTGCCTCTCCATATTTAGATCTTTTAGATTAGTAGAACTCATCATCAAGATCCTTTCTAGTGAATGAGGTCGGCGGATATCTTGAAACTGTAGAGTTAGAAAGTCCTCTCATATTCTATGAGAGATTTAAATAACTGGAGTATGATCTAGTGATTATGTGATTAATTTTTTGTTGCAATGTAAAATGGATGTGGAAAGGAAGCATGCATGTTTGAAGAAGAGTAAATAACTTAGAATACATTGAATTGATATCATCTTTAGTAAAGGGTATGAATACCAAAGGGGGTTCGTTCAACACCCTTAGCAAGTAAAATAACCCTCACAAACTCTAGTTCTATATACCAATGTTCACGTCATCTGCATTTTGCTTCCAAAGGCTAACATTTTGCATATTGATTCCATGAAAGAAGTAAAGGAATTTGGATTGGAGACCACCACTAACTTTGTTGTTGGAGACACTAAGGAATTGCTTTCTAGTGAGAAAAATTGTTAGGCCAATACCTTACAAGCCAATTCCTAAGAAAGAAATGAAGGAATTTGGCCACAAACCAACTAGCCAATTCCTTGAAAGAAATGAAGGAATTTGGACACAAATCAACAAACCAACTGACTTTGTCATTGAAGACACAAAAATTTTAGGCTAACATCTTGTAAGCCAATTTGGCTAAAGGTTATCAAGAAATTTAAACGATAAAACACAATCAACTTAGTTATTGGAGATACCAACAATTTGTTTCTTTTTTCTCCTAATCATGGTAAGATGTGAGAATATTAAAGCATAAATATGATTTAAAAAAATGTAATCATAATAATATTAATTATCATATTTTTTTGCTTAAAAAAACTAATATGATAAAAGAATGTAAAATATACTTATTAATTTTTTAAATTATATATATTATTAATTATTATGATGGAAAGTTAAAATATTGATTTGATAAACTATATTTAAATTATCCGCAAAATCAACAAAATCAACAAAACGATAGAACTCAATTTCACTCAGGGGAACAACATCATCAACTAGATCAAAAGCATGAAACATGATTAAATGATTAAAAGCATGAACTATGTTGCTTCCCATATACATTGCAACCTCTGGTTCAGTTATGATGCTTTTTTAAAACAGTTGATGTATGGATCTTGTTATGTCTTTGCCTATGCTCCTAGGTTTCTATGACATGCTATAGGTATGTTTGCTCTTACAAACCATTAAAATATATATAAAAAGGAGAAGGTGAGACATCACCTAACGTGGTGATGGAGAATGTAAAATTTTATCAATCCATGTAACGAGGAGTTGAGGAAACTTAGTTTCAATTAATTACTTTGTTTGATTAAAAATTAGGTACAAAGTGGCTTAATTAAGTAGTTTAAGAGCCAAAATTTATCAATCCATGTAACGACGAGTTGAGGAAACTTGGTTTCAATTAATTAATTTGTTAGATTAAAAACTAGGTACAAAGTGGCTTAATTAAGTAGTTTAAGAGTGAAGAGGAGTGGCTTGAGTTGATATTCACTTAAAATATTTTAATAATGAATTAAATATATTTGATTTTAATTTAAATTCATTTTTCCCTTTATAAGTTGAAAATTAATTAAATAAATTGAAATAGTTTGTTTCACTAAAGCAAGAACATGATTTTTTATTGAAAATCGGTTTTTAAATATATAAATAAATTTACACTTTTTAAACCCTACAGCACTTAAACTATACGAATTAAATATTTTAAATCAATTTTTTATAAATCTCTACAAAATTATAATTAAAATAACAAAAAAAATATCATAAAAAAATCCATTTCTCATCTGTAACTAGCATTAAAAATTATACTAATTTCTAAAAAAAGTGTCCATCAATATTTATTAAAAAGAAATCATTAGTTCCATAAACAGAATAAAAAATGCGATATATATTTATAAAACAATATATGTAATTTTCTATTTTTAAAAAATTTAATAAATACTTTTCCTTACCACGCTCAATACCACAGATACTGACATTATGGTCGGTCACTTTCTCTTTTTATATCGTTTTCATTTAAGCCTTTTAGGCTTTATTTTATTCTTCCTGTTCTACTTTATAGTGATAGTCTTCCCTGCGTGTCTGGTCTCTTTATATATATATATAGTTATAATTTAACTATTTATATTACATATTTATTATTTAATATTTTATTATATATATATTAATATATATTTTATAATTTTTTTTATTTTAATTTTAATTTTATAATATTTCTTCTTTATTCTCCATTCATATTATTATTTTATTTATATTGGTTTTTACATTTTATATATATATATATATATATTTTTTCGCTGGATGCCACTTGGTCCCTTTCAGTGTATTGTTTTTTACATTTTATAGATATATATATTTTTTGGCTGGATGCCACTTGGTACACCGTGAGTGCCCAAATTTGGCCATTGGATGGCTACCACTTGGCACACCGTGAGTGACCAAAATTTGACCATTAGGTAGATGCCACTTGGTGTGTTGTGGATAGCTCAGATCTAGCCATTGGGTGATTGGCACTTGGCAGGCTGTGAATGACCCAGATTTGGCCATTAGATGGTTACAACTTGGCATCTTGTTAGTGCCCCAGATCTCAGCACTAGATGGCTGCCACTTGGCAGTGTGTCAGTGGCTCAAATCTAGCCATTGGATGCCTTCCACTTAGCACGTTATCAGTGGTCCAGATCTGGCGATTCACCGTTTGGCAAGCTATTAGTCGCTCCGATATGGCCATTTGTTACCTGCCACTTGGCAAGCTGTTAGTGGCCCAAATATAGCCATTAGATACCTGCCACTTAGCACGTTATTAGTAGCCCAAATCTGCCATTCACTGCTTGCCACTTAGCAAGCTAGGAGTGACCCCAATCTGACCATTCGATATGTCACTTGGCATGCTGTTAGTAACCCAAATCTGGCCACTTAGCAAGGTAATGACCCAGATATAACCATTTGTTTTTTATATATATCTTTTATACTTGTACTTTTACATATATATACACTATTTCATTCTCATATTTTCCTTATATTCAATTTATTTTATTTGTTATTTGTTATTTTTCTTATATTATATTTTCCTTTTTCATTAATCTATGTAATATAGTTATATATATATATATATATATATATATATATATATATATATTGGGTTAATTATTAATATTGTGGTTTTAAATATTATCTCTTTTCCTTTAATTTTTAATAATTTAGATTTTTTATTAATAATACTTTTAATCTTGAGTTGAATTATTATTAATAAAATTTGGTTATCCATTAAAATTTAAAGTTGCATTTCTTCCTTATTTATTTACATTTTAAAATCTGTTTTTCTATCTTGAGCTTGATGATTCACAGACGTCCATCTGAAAAACATCAACGTCATTTCCCCGAAAATCATTTTATAAACTTTATGAATTTAGTAATAAAGGGGCTTAAACCAAGTGCCGCGACAGGAATACGTAACTTGGTTGGTTCAAAGGGAACATAACGTCATGACTTTTGCGCCAAGGCATTGTCGTTTTTGACGACGACAAGGGAACGCGTTGGGCTTCTGGTGGGGACACACACAGACAGAGAATAAACAATTCTTCCACCTCAGCAAACGACTCCTTCTAAAGTAGAAAACATGAAAGACAGTAGCTTCACTTGTCATTTGGATAAGGATGACTCGGCACTTCACAAAAAGGTATCGTTGAGTTTGAGTGTCAAATGCCAACTTCATCACCACTCTGATTAAACAGGCTTCTGCATGAGGATCGAACATGTCATCCTCTCACTCTCGAGTCTCGTGAATATCATCATTTGCTTAAATCATTCGCCGACCAAGCCTCAACCTTTCCGAAAGTCACGCTGGCCGCCACTTCTTCGGAACAAAAGCCACCTACGAAGTTTAAAGCGTGCTTATGTCTTGCGGACGTGGCGGGGCAGGCCTTCAGTTCTTCCGATGACGCTGCGAAAGCCGCCAGTTTGTAACGCTAAAACCGTTGGCCAGGAAAACAAAAAACGACCAGTTAGGACCGCTAAAACCGCTAGCGGGGTTCTCGGGATCCTTGAAATGAAAAACATACAGCCAGTTAGCATCGCTAAAAATGCTGGCGAGGGAGACAAAAACCGCCGAGGAATCGCTTTCGCCTTTTCTGCCTGCCAGTAGAGCATTGCCCACCGCAAGGAAAGCGCCCCCCGGAACGGTTCCACGTGGCAAAATTCTGTGGGCTTACGCGGAAATTCTCCCTATCGATTGGCCGCTACAAAACGGCCACGACGCCGCTTACAGTTCGAGAATTTCAGTTGTTACAGAAAGAAGACAGACATTCAAGATTGTCATTGATTTCAAAAATATTTTCTTATTCAAGAGCAGCTATGGCGGAAGAACTCTCCATATCGACAGGTAGCTTGTCTTCATCTTCTTCTTTTTCCATTTCTTCACCCGATTCGACGGCCTCTTCGACTTCCTCAGACGACATCGCTGACACCGGCAATTCTTCATGGGGTTTTCCACCTCCACCGATGCCCGATGGCAATGGCGGCCCTCACTTCCACATGAAGTCTCTCAGACCCAACCTCCCTTCTCAGAAGTAAGTCTACAGGAAACCGTATATTTATTAAGAAAACCGCCGTGTCTTCATTTTGAACAGGGATGCTGCAATCCTTTGTTGATCTTAGTTTTTTCTATACTTGGAATGAAAGCCTTGGGAATTTGGAGTAATTCCTCACATTTAATATAAATCGTAGAATCCAAGAAAAGTTATAAGCTATTTCTAACAACAATATCAAAGAATTTCCTATCCAATTCTTGACGACTTGAACTAATCCTTAAGTAATTTTCAGGAGGGGTTTGTCCAACTTTTACAACGGCAAGTCGCAATCGTTTAGGTCCCTCTCAGATGTGAAATGCGTGGAAGAGCTGGCCAAGTCGGAGAAGAAGATCAAGAGTTCCTACAGCTGGGAATCGATGGTAAAACCATCATATAATAATAAGCACACAATTCGATCATCAATACTGTCGGCAAGCTCCGCTACGAATTCCTACAGGCGACCACTATCGTCAGCAGAACAGATTGTCCGGGACTCATACGCAGGGGACAATAGACTAAGTAACAAATCCATTTCCAACAGCGAGTGCTGAATACTGTATTATATACAATTTTAGTATTTTTATTTACTGTAAATTTCTCAAACCCTGACGGGTTTCGATTCGGGGCGCGAAAACCCCTTCTGATGTAACATTTATTTTAATGTCAAATCTTCGCAGGACTTCCCTATTACGATTCCCGTAGAATTGCTGTGATCGCAAGGAGAGGAGGAATGAAAGGGAGGAGGATATATCTTTTTTCACTAAAGTGTTGATCCTGAATGGAATCCCTTATATTAGCATTGCCTTCTCCTTTTGATTCGCAGTCAATTTGTCAATTTTTATTTGGATTAAAGAAATATTTTGGAATTTGATAAATCTGAATGAAATCATTATAACTGGGTGACTTTGCTCCTGGTTATTAAATTATAAAATATTTTCAAAATCTACAACAAATTTACAGAAATGAAAGTTAGATGATCATTTTTAAATAATATTTTCACAGTGAAATTAAATATGGAAATATGTATATATATGTTGGATGAATATAATACAATCATATAGCTTTTTTCGTGCTGAAATTAAATATAGAAATAGCATGAAAATCTTGGTAATCTTTGTCCACCCTAAAAAGGACATTGAGTGAAGTCAAATAATGACATTGAGTGAAGTCAAATAATGGGGTGACTTCCCTCGTTGTTCATGAGATTGTAAAATATTTTCAAAAACTACAGTTAATTTTCAGAATTCAAAATTACGCAAGAATCTTTATAATATTTCTCAATAAAAGAAAAGAAAACCTTATACGTTTATTAAATTTTAAAATATTTTCAAAATTTTCAACTTAATTAACTCTTCAGAACCGTGGGTATAAATTGTTTGAACCGTCTTTTAACTCTTCAGAATTAACAGGATGGTGATTATATAAATGATAGCTGGTTTTTCAAGTTTTTGTAGATAGGATTAAAATAGGGCATTTTATGGACTGGAGAGTTGTTTCACAGTCTCGGGAAAATGATAGATGTGGGAATAAACGGTTTGAGCTTGTGTTTTTGAAGTTTTCGAAGTTTTCAGAAATAACAGGACGGTGATTATAAATGGCAGCTGCTTTTTCAGGGTTTTGTAGATAGGATTAACATAAGGCATTTTATGAAAGAGAGGTTTTATAGCACAGTTATCAATGGCAATAAAATTATTTTTAGAAAAATGAGATTTTTGGATTTGATGGTTGATCTTTTGAAAAGTTTTTCTTTATAATTTATTGAATAAGAGAGATGTATAATATAATCATGTATGTGGGACATGTATAAGTATGTCAAGTTCTCAAAAAACAATAAAAATAAATTTAGTTAACAACCAAAATTAAAAACAAAAATTAAATAACCATATAAATTAATAATTAAAAATCGTCGAGAAGCTGGTTAAATGTCAACCAAAACTAAAAAGCATAAATTAAATAACCATATAAATAAATTAATTATTAACCAAAAACTAAAAACAAAAATTAAATAACCATATAAATAAATAATTAAAAATCGTGGAGAGGTTCATTCACTGTCAACCAAAACTAAAAAAATCAAATTAAATAACCATATAAATAAATAATTGAAAAACGCAGAAAGACCCATTTTATCTCTCATTTTATAATTCAGTAAGATGGAAATGTGTAACTCATTTGAATTTTAATATAAAATATTAATAATGATACAATATTCAAAAATACAATCTAAACAATAAAAAATTACCACTATAGATCTATCTTAATCACATATTTCCCCAACACTAGAAGAGATTAAATCTCTTGTTGTGTAAATTTGTTTTCAATTTTGAAATTTGATCCCTCTAGGCTCTTGGTAGACCCATGGTTAAACTGCATCTATACTGGTTTGCAGCTCTTGGTAGACCCATGGTTAAACTGCATCTATACTGGTTTGCAGCTCTTGGTAGACCCATGGTTAAACTGGATCTATACTGGTTTGCTGCTCTTGGTAGATCCGTGGTTAAAATAGATATATACTGGTTTAGTATTAGCTTTGAATACTGCACATTTATTAGGTGCAATTTAATTGTTTTTATGTTTTTATTTTTATTATTAAAATTTGTCTTTTTCCAATTTTGAAATTTGATCCCTAGTGATTCTTAGTAGATCCGTGGTTAAAATGAATCTATACTGGTTTAGTATTAACTTTGAATATTGCACATTTATTAGATTTAATATTAGCTTTGAATACTGCACATTTAATAGGATGCAATTTAATTGTTTTTATGTTTTTATTTTTATTATTAAAATTTAGCAATATTTTAGTGAGCTTGTAATTTTTTGTTATTTAATATATATTTTTGAATACAGAAATTAAATAAACAAACTGAAACACTCATAAAACTCTTTTATTCTATAAACTCCACAATTCACATATTACAATCATCCCGAACTTTTTCTTATTTTAACCGTTACACATATATAATATATATTAAAAAATGGTAAATTAGCTACAACCTCCACTATATTTTCATATCGACCTTCAACTTCACTTATTATAATTTTAATATGAATTTTTAAAATTAAAATTAATTAAAATTACTGTCTAAATGCAATATTTATATTTTAAATAATAGTTACATATTTAAAATCACATTATTTATAATCTAAATTTTAGATACCCAATTCCGAACTACATTGATATTCAATACAGTTTCCTTGCTGTTAAAATTCATTTACTGCATTTTTCTTTCTTGTTATTCAAACTGAACGTAAAAATCAAACATCATTCTGTTAACATTTAGTGAGAAAAAGGTGTACACATTTTTAAATATCTTAATATCCATACATACATACCATTGCTACAAGCCTTTCAAAAGACGCTGGAATTTCTGAAAGCATAAGGAGCAACACCAACACCAAAGAAAGGCAAGAAACTAGTGTTTTCTTACGGGACGCGGAGTCCCATTTAGGGAAATTAAAAGGATTTCACAGGCTTTCCACTCTATTACAGGACGGACCTTGATTCATTTGCATTGGTGCACGACAGTAATTACAGTTTAACGCAGAGATTACAGTAATTAACTTATGCAAATAATTAACAAGTTTTTTTTTTTTTTTCTTTCTACATTCAACATAAAGATGGCCCACTTTACTTTTCAATAAAGGAAGCAATAATAATTTTCATGATTTGCAAACCTTGGTAATACATAACAGAGTTGTTCTCGACATTCAAATGGTTACATGAACAATATAGTCACATCTTGGGACCCTTTATAGTTTCTTCTTTTGTCTTGTAGTTGTTCTATTCACATGGTAAGGTAGACCATACCGAATGCCAAAAACTATAAAGTAATGCATATTTTAAAAATAATATCCCATTTTGTAATCAGAATTTTAAAAGTTACACTCCACCCCATTTTCATGACATGGAGAAGGATTTTCACAAGAAAATTTGCACACAATTCAAATTTTAAAACTAATATCTCTTAGTCAAATAACAACAAAGATATGATTGAATAACAAAAGTCTTTTAAGTGGCAAAATGAATTATCCTGAACTAAAAACATTAACCTAAGAATCGTTGAAACTCTGTCTATAAGAATCGACAAACCAAATTGATAAGCCTTTAAAGTAGACAAATTAAGGCATATGCCTCTAAATTAGACATAAATTAAGATACATCTTTTTAGAGATAATGGAGAATATCTTAGAATAGTGAATTGGTTCACGGTTCCTCAGGATAGGAATTAGTTTTTATTTCTTAGGATATGGTTCTAACTTCCCTAAAACCATGATTGTTATTTAATGTGTAATGTACATGGACAATGTAGAGCGTTCCACAGAGCCAAATTCTCCTGGTTCAGACTCTCTTTCGTAGAGCTGACCAGTGGGTTTTATTTCATTTAATACAAACATTTCCATTTTTAACATGGTATCAGAGCGTTAAGGCTAAGAAACCTGTACGCTGAGTGGAGGATTTGAAAGGCGTGACTAACAGGAAATCATTGCATGGATTAGAGAGCTAATCACACCGATCATACTGCAGCACATCACGTGTTTTTTTTATCGACCGTCGCAGATTTGAAGTGCATAGTCGCAAAAACCTTTGCGAGTCTGTGGTGCTAACTTGCGCTGATTGTGCAAACAAGTGAGGGGCTGCGTGGAGACCGAGAGAAGGCTACGTCCTCGTTGCATGGTGGCAGTGGTTGCCGACAGAAGGTTGTCTGGAGGCTGAGGTTTGCTAAGGAGGCCATGGTAGAGGTCATGAAGGAAGCCATGGTGGTTTGTGTATGCAATGAGAGATCAAACAGTATTGGAGGTTAGCGATTTCTGTCTTCGCCACAGATCTGGGGTAAATCTAACATATATTTTTTTTACTAGTCAATTTTATTTAAATCGCCAAGATGAATAATCAAATGTTTGAAGCATGCTTGAATGAGCATAACAAGCTCGATGGCTCCAATTATGTGAATTGGAAATTCAAGATGTAGAATCTGCTAAAAGTGCAGAGTGCTTGGACGATTGCAAATGGGGATGAGAAGAAGCCAGCAGCTGGATCAACATTGATCCCAGATTGGAAGAAGCGAGAAGGTAAAGCAAAGACGTTGCTGAAGATGTCAATGAAAGACTACATCATACCACACATCAAAGAATGTAAGTGAGCTAGCGAGATCTGGGGAATTCTGAAGGATTTGTATGAGATCAAGAATACAGATCGTCTTATGTTCTTGAAGAGCAAGATCTTATCCCTGAAGATGGAGGAGAATGAAACAGTTGCTTCCTTCATAGCAAGGATCAAGGCTCTGAAGAACAAATTTTCAGACATTGGTGATACAGTTACAAATACAAATCTTGTAACCATTACAATTAATGGTGTGACAGATGACTACCAAATGTTCATCATTGGGATAAATGCAAGAGAGAAGATCCCAAAATTTGAAGAGTTGACAAGAATACTGATGCAAGAAGAAGAAAAATGATCGACTCTAAAGCCCCAGAGTGTGATCTTGCATTGATGGCGAAAAAGAACTTCTTCAAAGGGAAAGGAAATCTGCAACAACAAAACGGAGGAAACTCACAGAGAGGTCCAAATTAGAGTCAAGGTATGCATCCGAATAGAAACAACTCTGAAATTAAATGTTTTTATTGCGGAAAACTTGGTCATATAGCTAGGGAGTACAGGAAGAAGAAATATCATGAAGAACAGTAGAAGTAGAAACGACATGCAAGTCATCTCGCGAATGATAATCATGTACAAAATTTCAGATTGTTTATGGCAGATTTTGATGAGAACGTTGATGTAGACATCTGGTATGTAGATTTGGGAGCATCAACACATATGACAGGGAACAAGCATTGGTTTGAAGATTTTAAAGAAATCAACGAAGGAGCACAAGTATACCTAGGTGATGATAGAACTCATCATGTCAAAGGGTGTGGGAAAATTTCTGTCATTTTACCTAATGGTAATGTAAGACAAATTCATAATGTCATGTATGTACCCAGTGTAACAAAAATCTTGATTTCTGTATCCAAGATTACAGATCAAGATCTTAAAGTTGAATTTTTTAATCTAATTTTTATATTAAAGATCTGCTAGATGACATGAAGACTATTGCTACAGGGATTTGAACAGGAGGTCTGTACAAATTGGATGTAAGACCTGCACTAGTTCGAGCTTTGTTAGTAGTGAGTTTGACTACAGAAGAGCTGTGGCATCAAAGATTTGGTCATATCAACTACAATGATTTGTTATTACTTCAGAAAAAGGAAATGGTAAGACATCTTCCTATGTTAAAACAAGTGCATAATGATTGTGATGCTTGTACATTAGGAAAGATGCATAGAGAAGAATTCCATGTTCAAGTAGAGAAGAAACAAAGAGATATACTTGACTTAGTGCACACAAATCTTTGTGAACCCATGCAAACAAAGTCATTAGGAGGTGAACTGTATTTTTTACTGTTTATTGATGATTGCACAAAGTTTTCTTGGGTATACTTTTTGAGTAAGAAGAGTCACACATTTGAATACTTTAACCAGTCTAGAAATATGATTGAAAAGCTAACAGGGAAGCATATGCAAATTCTCTGCTCCGATCAAGGGGGAGAATATTGGAAGGATGAGCTTATCAAGTATTGTAAAGACTATGGAAAATTGTAGCAATTCACAGTACCCCATACTCCACAGCAGGATGGAATAATGGAAAGAAATAAGAGAACATTGGTGGAATGTGTTAGGAGCATGTTGAAAGGTAAAAATCTTTCGAATGGTTTTTGGGCTGAAGCATTGAATACTGCAATTTATTTGAAAAATAAGATTCCTACAAAGAGTCTTGAGTTTAAAACTTCTTATGAAGCATTATATGGATTTAAGCTTGCAATAAAATATTTAAGAGTATTTGGGTCTAAAGCATTTTCCCATATTCCAAAGGAAGATAGAAGAAAAATAGATTCAAAAGCCATCAGATGTACTTTTATAGGGTATTGTTCACAATATAAAGCTTATAGACTATTTAATCCCTCTACTCACAAGATTTTTGTTCGTAGAGATGTCATATTCCATGAGCAGTATCATGATGAATCTGATAAGCACAATGAGGAATGGGATATTCCATTCTTGATGGAAGAAAGCAAAGAAACAATGAACAATCAGGATCAACAACAGACAAAGGTAGAAGATGAACAACAACAACAACAACAACAACAGCAACAACAACAACAGATACAACAACAACAATGGGAAGAAAAAGAAAATAATGATCAAACAAGGTTTGAAGCTACCCCACCTCTCAGGACATCAGGTAGGAAAGCTCAATTGCCTGCAAGATATAGGGAAAATGCTTTTTATAACTAGTGTGATGAATGTGGTTGAACCTTCTAGTTATAAAGAAGCAAATGAATGTAGAGAATGGAAAACAACCATGGAAATATGAATCAATAATTAGGAACAACACTTGGGAACTGGTTGAACTTCCTAAATGGAAACAAACCATAGGTTGTAAATGGTTATATAAACCTAAGATTAGTGCAGATGGAACCATAGAAAAATTAAAAGCTAGATTGGTAACAAAGGGGTATTCACAAAAAGAAGGTATTGACTATGAAGAAACCTTTGCCCCTGTAGCTAAACTAAATAATATCATAATGTTAGCTACTAAGAAACATTGGATGATACACCAACTAGATATAAAGTTTTCATTTTTAAATGGAGAACTGAAAGATGAAATTTATTTAGAGAAACTTGAGGGGTTTTTCCGGAAAGGGAAAGAACATTTAGTCTATAGATTGAAGAAATCTCTTTATGGACTAAAGCAAGCACCCAAGTCCTAGTATGAAAAGATTGATTCATTTTTTTTGCAACTTGGCTATAACAGAAGTAAAAACAACCCTAATCTATATACCATGAAAGATGAACAGGGGCGCATAGTGTTGATTTATTTTTGTGTAGATGATTTGATTATTACAGGTAATGTTACTTATCTAATCAAAGAAATCAAGCAACACATGTCACAGGTGTTTGAAATGAAAGACCTTGGTGAATTAAGATACTGTTTGGGTCTTGAGATATGGAGAGATTCAGGACAAACATTTCTGTCCCAGGGAAAGTATGTCAAAGGTCTATTAAAAAAATTTAGGATGGATCAGTGTAAGGCTGCAATAGTACCATTACAATAGAACATTAAACTACAAAGTGAGGATAGCTCTAAAGAGGTGGATGCGACACTTTACAAGCAGCTGGTTGGGAGCTTAATATACCTAACCACTACTAGACCATATTTGTCTTATGTAGTCAGTGTGCTAAGTCAATACATGTCTAAGCCACTTGAGAGTCATTGGAATACAACAAAATGTGTTTTGAGGTATCTACACCGTAGATTATGGTATTATTTATATTGATCCCTCTGATGTTAGATTGACAGGATTCATAGATTTAGACTGGTTTGGAAATGTAGACGACCGCAGATCCATAACAGGCTATGCATTTAGCATTGGATACGAGGTGATTACATGGAGCAGCAAGAAACAAAACACAGTTTCCTTGTCTTCAGCAGAAGCAGAGTATCAAGTTATTTGTGTAGCAACGTGTGAGGCAGTTTGGTTGTGGAGTCTTCTCCAGGATGTCGGGGAAGAACATATAGATGCAAAAACAATTAGATGTGACAATCAGAGTTCAATAAAACTTGCTAATAATCCAATGTTTCACAAGAACAATAAACACATTGATACACAATTCCACTTTGTCAGGGAGAAAGTGTAATCGAAAGAAATTCATTTGGTATATTGTATTACATGTGATAATGTTGCAGAGATTTTCACTAAGCCTCTTGGAAAAATTAAGTTTGAAATGTTTAGGGAGATTTTAGGCATTTTATGAACCCCTTCTCCATTAAGGGGGAGTGTTAGAGATAATGGAGAATATCTTAGAATAGTGAATTGGTTCACAGTTCCTTAGGATAAGAATTAGTTTCTATTTCTTAGGATATGAATCTAACTTCCCTAAAACCATGATTGCTATTTAATGTGTAATGTACATGAACAATGTAGAGCGTTCTAGAGAGGCAGACTCTCCTGGTTCAGACTCTCTTTTGTAGAGATGACCAGTGGATTTTATTTCATTTAATACAAACATTGCCATTTTTAACACATCTGACCATCCTTCAACACATTAAACCTTTCTTTTTACATTAGATAAAGTATTTTTAACTTTAATATGTTCATTATGAAGGTTTATGGATAATTGCATATTTGTGCTTAATATTATTTATTTATGTGGAATATCGTGAGAATATTGAGTAGATTATGAAAATTTGGAGTAAGAGATAATTTAGGGACTTTCTCCCTACTACAGGAGGATCAATATTAAATAATAAATCAACAAGATATTATGGAATTATGGCACAGATTATGGAGCTCCATTGATTGAAAAAAATCTAAGAATGTGTTCCCTACCATTTAATGTAGATTCCTAATATTGGGAACCAGATCCACTAATCAAGGGATTTTTGTGGGGAAATCTTCTTCCTTCCATGAGGAATGATTCTTAATCATTTTGTATAAGTACCAAGTCGAATAAGCCTCTAGGGGTTTATTTTTATTAGTCTTCTTGTGGAGAGAACTCATGTTTTTGCAGCACCACTTTCATTTCTTGCAAGGATGTAATTATATTGATGGAAATAATGAAGATTGGTTCCATGTTCAACTTATAAATCTTGGTATCCTCCATAAGAATTTTAGTTTCCCTTCTCGTGGCCATCTCAGGAGCCTCCGAGCCCTTTTGTAACATTTATTTTTCTTTTTTTCACTTCTTATCCACATGCATCTCTTATTCTAGTTTTTTTTTCTATTTCTGCATTTAGTATTAATGATTTCTTGTTGTAGGATTGGGTTAAATGGTTGAAGTAAATTATTTTGCAAGATTACAAGCATCATTTCATTATTGGAACAACTTTGGAAAGTCATAGTAATTATTGAGTTACTTGGATTAGTTTATTCATTCCCAAATCTAAATTTGTGGAAGTCATTTGTGGCAAATAACAATAAATTTCTGTTCTTTAAGAGCACTCTAATGAGCTTCAATAGAGTTGATTTCACTTGCATTATATCACAACAAAATTCTAGTAAATAACAAAAATTTCCTCATTGCATTTTCACTTAATTAGATTAGGCATTTGATAGATTTACTAACTCACTATTTGTCAAATTTCTATATTTTAGACTAGTAATTTTCTATCATTTTTTAGCATGGGTTAACAAAGGTCTTTTTGAATGATCCCACTTGGAATGGAGACCTAAGAAATCCTAGTCAATAAAAAAAATTGTTCCATCCAATTTGAATTTGATTTTGTTGGTCATTCGGTGAATTATAACTCCCTATAGCAAATATGTTTTTTCTGGTAGTAAACTACTGGAAACCTTGTTGTGCCCTTCTAACATGTGTATACTTTCCTAGATTCACTCAAGAAGATTGGTTTTGGTCCCTTAAGGTTGAATCATGACCCCTAGGCTCTAGATCAATGATTAGGGAAGGCTAAAGACCACTTAGGACTTTCCTTTTTACTCATGCAAAACATTTCAATGATTTGGGCTAATGGACATATTTATGAAATAGATAATACAATGATGATTGCCACATCCAATGAGCTCTGTTAATTGATCTAAAATCTTTAAAATGTAATGGTTGAGATTTAGTTCATGATCTTTACTTTATGCAATTAGAACACATTTATTTCCTAGTATTTTATTTCTTGCAATAGGTTAAAGTTTCCATTTCGAACATTTCATGATTCAATTTCATTACATGCACTCCATTACATCATGATAGTGAAGGAATGAAAAATTGTATGTTGCACATATAGTTCTGGTCCCTCTTAAGTTTGTACAAACCCCGGGTTGATAATTAAATTTGGTAGCCTTGGGAGTTGTATCATTCTTGTTGCAATACTGAGGCTCATCACTTTTTGGCACCATTTCCGGGGAGGTGTCAAAGTATGCATTGTTTTCTTCCCTAGTTGATTGATTTATTTTTCTTTCAATAAAAATAAGAAATTGCATTAGGCATCTTTCATTTCAATAATATGGAATTGCATTGCATTAGCATTCTTATTAAAAAAAAATTACTTATCCAACACCAACCCCCCCATTTGATCATTTGGTGCGGTAAGAGCCACATCACCATCCAATTTTGTAGGTAGAAGAAGAGGAGGTGATAGAGAAGGTAATAGAAATGGATGGAGATGATGACAATGAAGAAGGTTTTCTTGGATTTCCCATCCAAGATACTCATGTGAATGTGCATATGAAGAAAATCCCTCCATCTTTTCTTACCAACTCCCATGGTATGAGGTCAGAGGATTCGAAAATGTTTCTCTTTGAATTTGAAATTGTTTCTAGATTTTATGGTTACTTGTTAAACAATAAAAAATTGAGTTTATTTCCAGCAACAATGAAGGATAAAGCTCTTAAATGGTTCATGAGTTTAGGGACTAATTCAATAAGATCATGGAATGATATGCAAAAGATATTTCTAGAAAATATAAAGATCATGATCTTAAAGAAGAAATCTTTAGAATGAATAAAAAATAAGATGAGAGCCTTGAGAATCTAATAGAGAGGTTCATGTATAATGTTAAGTAGGAAAAACTACATCATTTAGGATCCGACAAATTGAAAAATCTCCTACTTAGAACAATTAGGGATAAGTGAATTGATCTCCTTGATCTCATGAGCATAGGAGATATATACCAGTTATTGTTTGAAGAAATTTGTTAAACATGCAAACACATATCAAGAGGAAGGGAAAGAGTAAGTAAATAAGCATCAAGATCGGTAAGTCAAGCTAAATTTGGAAATTTTTTTGATGAATTTAAAACATAAATTCTTAGCAATCTAAGTGAACAAGTAGAAATGTTAAGAATACAAAATGAGAAAAATGAAGATGTTGATATTTGTGTTGTCCATGCAGAATCACATGATGTTAAATATCACCCCTCATTACCAAGTTTGAAGGAAGTTTACCGAGAGGATAATGGAGCAAGTCAATTGCTAATGAATCTATGTTATGTAGCTTCAAGAGGACCATGGAAGCATATTCAACTTGATATGAGGCAAGAAACTAACTAACAATTTCAAGCTTATGCACATCCATCTCAAAGTAATTGGAATACACCCTTTCCTTGGCAACCTTGGCCATCTCAACCCCAAAACCAATCTTGGCAACAAGGTTGGAAAGGAACTTATGGCAGCCATCCACAATATCCACAATATTTTCCTCATTGTCCTCCATACCCAACTCCATGTTATCCCTACCGTTCACCTCCACCACAACCCCAACCACATCCATCTCAAATATCCACTCCCACTCAACTTGTACCACTATTTTCAAACCCACACAATGAAGTAGCCCATCCCACTTACAATGTTGAGGTACAACACTTCCAAACATCCCCTCTTGATCTAAATGGTATTCATCTTAGCTCAGGAAGAGGATCACAAAAAAGAGATTCTCTTGATATCATTGAAGGACAACATACAAAAATAGAAGATTCAAATGAGAATACTAAAGAATCATAAGCTGCGCTTGGCGAAGAGCAGACATCATAATTAGAGATCAGGAAAGTGCCCTCATGTTTACCATCAGACCCTCTACGTGTTCAAGGGAATAATCAGCGAAAATAAGAAGATATGATTTTCATGGAAGAAGAAGACATCCAAGATGATCCAAATCAGAAAGTCAACCAGGGGCATCACAACTATATTGAAATATGGTTCTAGACAGTCACTAAGTTGCAGCAATACTCTCTTCTTCAATTGTGCTTGATTTCATCAAAGTCAAAGCATTTGGTCTCTTACATCTAGGTACATTTCAAACAATACATTTCAATCCTACACAACAATTTATATGTCATCTCGATATGCACTTGTCTTCATTGGAAGTATTCCTACACTTG
>APFE031140274.1:40950-288407 GCA_000404065.3 Pinus taeda
TTTAAGTAGAGTAAGATAGGAAAAGAAATAAAAAAATGAAAACTAAGAGAAGAAAAAAAGAATTTCAAGTGAAAAACCTCCTTTGAGGTGCCTAAGATTGGTTCATTGATTGAGAACCTCCATGAGGCAGTCAATGGCTTGAGAAAAAAGAAAAAACAGGAAAAAAAAGGATCCTAGGTGAAAACTTCCTTTGAGGCGCCTAGGTAGATCTTAGTTGAAAATCTCATTGAGGCAACTAGTAGAACTAGAAGAAGAAAAAAAAATTGCTCCGTGTATCTCGTTGATGAATGTAGGTGCTCTCCAACATTTGCAAGCAACAAAAACAAGTTGGCACGAAAAAAAAAAAGAAAAAAATTTGGTCAAAATTCTAGTCAAAGGAAGTCAAACTTGGAATTTCTCCTCCTTTGCTCAGATACTCCAAAAGGGCCAAGGCCATGCTAATCCATCACCTTCATCTATTTCCACCATCCACCCATCATTCCCAAGATTTTCCCATTCATTTTCCTTGTTTTCCCAAAATACTATAGGAATGCTCTGTTTTACTTTAGGAAACATAAATACATAGAGCAGAAAACTATTTTTGTAATATTTTGAAAACCATGCATCCATTTTCCAAGATATTTCAGGTGGAGATTCATATGGATGATAGTAACATGCTCAAGAAATTTCAGCAAATTCCAATGCACAATTTCCGAGAAATCGACCTTCTTCACCTACAACCATTTTTTAATTTTCTCCATATTCGTGCATCCATTTGCAAAGTTCTTTCATGGGGAGATGCATATGGATGATAGTAACATGCCTAAACAATTCATCATATTCTAGTGCACGATGTCTAAGAAATCGACCTCCATCAACTTCAACCATTTTTTATTTTTCTCAAGATTTGTGCATCCATTGGCCAATTTTTTTATGGGCAGGAACATAAGAATGATGACAAAAGCAGGCACATAAGAATGATGACAACATGCTTAGAAACATTTAGGTCAATCCATTCTATTGTTCAGGAGATATGTACAAAACAAGGCTGCTACAGCATTTCCTGTAGTAATATAGAGTCCTAGTTTACTACAGGAAATAGACTGAAAGCTATAAGAAGGTACAAAAGGTGAAATAAAGTGTGGGAAAGGTGCCTAATGATGGAATAAGGTATAGGGAAGGTGAACATCACCCATGGCCAATCCCATCACTCCAAGAAGGCCAGATTTGGCTAAGATAGTTTGCTCATGGTAATGGGAAGAAAGAGGTTTAGAATCACCAAGCTTTGAAGACTTGTGCAGAAGAAAACAAAGGAAATTATCACCTCCAGAGGACCATAGATCGATCATCAACTTAGTAGCAGCATGCATATCTCTCCAACGACCATTGGGTAGGTACAAGTATGCAATATTCTTGACCACTTCTCTTGAGAATATTATAGTTAAAAATTTGTTGTTAATGCATGAGAGATGAGGTTTCATAAGCTAATGGTGGGTCAGAAGTCTCGGCTACCTTCAACTAGTTAATTGCAGCTCACTCCTTAACTCATGCAATGTGGAAAATCCAAATTAAGAAGGGTGATGATTTCGAGGAATGAGGACAACTGTTAAAAGAAGAAATTTCTGCAAAAGCCAAGTTACCACAACACTCCAAACCCTCCATACACTTCATATACATTATATATCCATCATTCATCCATCCCATTTCATAAGAAAAAAATCAATATTTTTCAAGAACAAACCCTACACTCTGTCTCACCCTGAAAATTTCTTTAAAAAAACACATAGAGCATGTCCTCTTCATATTCACAAACATACACTACTCCCTCCGAGCCCTAGCATCATCCTCCAAACCCTCTACATCACTTATCATCACTCCCATACAATTAGAAGACCCTGAAAGAGGGGGAATGACTGCTACAAGAAGGCATAATGTTGCTACAAGAAGGAAGAAATGAACATTGTTCTAAAACCCAAAATGGTAGTGCCTAAGAGAGACCTAATCAAAACAGATAACTCCAAGGCCATCAGGGAATCATCTAGGCCACAAAAGAGAAGAAGAAGGAAATAAAAGGAAAGAAGGCATTCACCATCAAAATAGAATTGAAACAACAGTGATGAAAAGAGGCTTTCAAAGAGGTCCCTAATCTCTTTCTAGCTTTTTGCCAAGGCCTAAAAGATGTTATAGAAATGGAAGAAAGGCATGGAAGTCAAGGTGAGGGCCTACCTTGGGCTCAAACTATCATTTCTGCTCAAAACAGGTTTAAACAACGTTTCATGTAGTACTACAGGAATTGCTATAGGGTTTCTTGTAGTACTACATGAACGGCTATAGGGTTTCCTATAGTTAGTACATGAATTACTATAGGATCTCGTAGTTCTCATATAAAGGCATTTTGAAGGTTTCAGATGTGTTCAAATAGTGGAAAAGGGTAGCAGAAGGCTGGAAAAGGATGTGGAAGACCTTGCCAAATTGAAAAATATTTAAGAACCCATCATGAATAAGGGAGAGAAGACAGGCTAATGGTCTTAAGAAACACTGCGATTTTTTTTATGCATAAATAGTTTTGGAAAAAAGAGTGAAAATGGAATGAAGGTTTTAAGGTAGAAAATATGAATGAAATGGATCTAAAAGCTAACAAAGTTCACTTGCAAAGAGGAAAGTTATGCTTTTACTTGAAATACTGTTAAACAATCATGAAAAGAACAACTACATTTTTTTGCTTGTTCTTGCAGAACTTACAACAAAAATTCTTAAGATAAAGGACTAAGGAATGCACAAGAGAGAGGCCACCAAGGCCATGAATGAAGCACAATGAGGTCACTAAATTGCTCAGAGGATAAGAAACACTTCCAGCAGGGGGTATGATGGGCCTCTAAATGAAACATGAATTACTAAATTAGACATAAATTGAGGCCCATCTGACCATCCTTCAACACATTAAACCTCTATTTTTGCATTGGATAACATTTTTTAACTTTAATATGTTCATTAGGAATGTTTATGGATAATTGCATATTTGTGCTTAATATTATTTATTTTTGTGCAATATTGTGAGAATATTGGGCATATTATGAAGTTTTGGAGGAGATAGTTTAGGGACTTTATCCCTACTACAGGAGGATCAATATTAAACAATAAATCAACAAAATATTTTAGAATTATTGCATAGATTTTGGAGCTCCATTGATTGAGAAAATCTAGGAATGTGTTCCCTGTCATTTAATGCAGATTCCTAGTATTGGGAACCAAATCCACTAATCAAGGGGTTTTGGTGGGAAAAGCTTTATCCTTTCATGGGGAATGATTACTAATCATTTTGTATAAGTACCAAGTCAAATCTTCCTCTAGGGGTTGATTTTTCTTAGTCTTCTTGTGGAGAGAACTCGTGTTTTTCAGCTCCACTTTCATTTCTTGCAGGGATGTAATTGTATTGATGGAAATAATGAAGATTGGTGTCATGTTCAACTTCTAAATCTTGATCTCCTCCACAGGACTATGAGTTTCCTTGGACTTGGCCACCCCAGGAACCTCAGAGTTCTTTTCTATCATTTACTTTTCTTCTTTTCACTTATTATTCATATGCATCTCTTGTTCTTGTTTTTTTTCTATTTCTGCATTTAGTCTTAATGATTTCTTGTTGTGTGATTGGGTTAAATAGTTGAATTAAGTTATTTTTCAAGATCACAAGCGTCATTTCATCATTGGAACAACTTTGGAAATTCATAGTAATCATTGTGTTACTCGGATTTGTTTGTCCATTACCAAATCTAGATTTTTGGAAGTCCTTTGTGGCAAATAACAATAACTTTTTGTTATTTTTTATAGCATTCTAATGAGCTTCAATCAATTTTATTCCACTTTCATTATATTACAAAAAAATTCTAGTTAATAAAAAAATTACCCCATTGCATTTTCACTTGATTAGGTTAGGAATTTGATAGATTTAGTAGCTCACTAGTTCTCAAATTTCTACATTTTAGACTAGTAATTTTCTGCCATTTTTTAGCATCGATTAACAGAGGTATTTTTGAGTGATTCCACTTGGAAAGGAGAACTAATACATCCTAGTCAATAAAAAAAATATTTCTCATCCAATTTGTATTTGATTTGGTTGGTCATTTGGTGAATTATAACTCCCTATAGAAAATATGTTGTTTCCTGTAGTAAATTATAGGAAACACTGTAGCAGCCTCTGAATATGTATATACTTGCCCAGATTCGCTCAATAAGATTGGTTTTGGTCCCTTACGGTTGAATCATGACTCCTAGGCTCTAGATCAATGATTAGGGAAGACTAAAGACCACTTAGGATTTGCCTCTTTACCCATGAAAAACATTTCAACGATTTGGGCTAATGGACATATTTATGAAATAATTAATATAATGATGATTGCCAAATCCAATAAAATCTATTAATGGATCTAAACTCTTTGAAATATAATGGTTGACATTTATCTCATGATATTTACTTTATGCAATTATAATAATTTTTTATTTTTCTTGTATTTTTTTTCTTGCAATAGGTTAAGGTTTCCATTTCGAGCATTTCATTTTCTGCAATTAGTTTAGGATTTTATTTCATTACGTGCACTCCATTACATCATGATAGCAAAGTAAGGACACATTGTATGCTACACATATAGTGCCGATACCTCTTAATTTTGTACGAAACCTAGATTGATAATTAATGTTGGTAGCCTTGGGACTTGCATCATTCTTGTTGCAATACCAAGGCTTGTCATGAATATCAACATAGAAATTAGAACGAGTGTTCATTTACAACTTATTAATTGAACAATCATTTGATAAATTAGCATTCATTTAGGTCACATTACTTGTGAGTTACAATAATGAATTTTATTGTGGTTTCTGCTCACATTTTTGCTGGTGATTCAATGGCCCTTTGAATAGAAAATTGTGTGGTTCAGGGTGGTGAATAGCATAGAACACCCAATCACTATGTTACTGAATCCCATTTACTCATCATTCCTTCTGAATAAATAACCAAGTTAATCCAAAACTATTCAACCAATAACATTAAATCACAGAAAGCTACAACCTACATGCAACATGGTCTCACAAAATAATAATAATCACTGCATTAAATTAGGCCTAATAAGAGGACTTGCAACATATCTCAGTTAGAAGAAAATCCTTGAGAAGAAGCCACACAACAATTGAGGGAAGCGTCAATTCCTGAGCATACAAACAGATGTGAGTCAAAGCATTTCTCCAACATAAAGAAAAAAATGACTCCTTGAAACCCTAACTTTCAAATGCTGAAACAAGAATTTCTTAAGATAAACCTTTAAAATTTCTTCAATCAACAAATTCTTCAGACTTGTATTCCTACATATCATCATAGTATTTCTCAAGATATTAAATTTGAGTCATTTTTATGACCCCCGTTATGAAAAAAACCCAAAGCTTCTCAATGATGTGAAAGGAATGTGAAGTGCAGTTTGAACAAAAGAAAGAAACTAATTTTGATTTCTAAATTTGTAGGCTATTGAAATTGATGGACAAGCATTTGATAATTGATGGTAGAAAACATTTGGAAGAATGTAGAACTTTCAGATTTCTCTCTGCCACATTTTTGGATGGTAATGATGGGAGGACACAAGCTTCATAAGGTCAGCCATGCAACTCGTGGTGTATTGAAACAAACCATCGCCCTGCGATGACCAACCACAAGTGCAAATGAATGAGGGGCCACTCAATTTCAATTTTTTCAAAAAATACTTTTAAGCAAACGAATGACCAACCACTCACTTTCATTTTTTTCAAAATATATTTTTTAATATTTTTTGTTTGACAATTTGGACTTTCTTAACGTGTCAATTGTTGATCACAGGCTCACCAAGGATATACCTAGCATATTCCTTCCAAAATTTATCTTGATAATCAATTAAAATAAAAAAATGAAAGTCAACAAGCCTTCCTCCACCTAAAGTTGAAATATATATGCCTATGAGTGAAAGATGTTGTTGGAAAAAGTGAACACGTTGAAGAATATGTCCAATTTACTAAGAAAATTTGCGAGCATTTAGAATTTCTTTTGTTGTAGATAAGAAAGGGAATTATTGGCCTAAATTGTTGGTCATGTAAACCTATGACCCCGTGTGTGCAAAGAAGGGACAATGTTGGGTATGTGTTATATTATTTGCACGAATATCACCACACAATGTATGTTGCATTGGGCACAATAGGGGGGTCACAAGCGGGCATTACAATGAATCCAAAAAAAAATGGGTGGTGTTTCCAAATTTTATTTTTTATGGATTTTGTGACATAGATTTTCTTAAAAGTGTTTTTATGGTGCATGGTGATTTTGTCCATGATTTTGTAGTTTTGCTCAAGGAACTGCAATCGTATTATAATCCATAGTAAATGGATTGGTGATTCATCATTGTTGGGGAATATGTATTGTATTATAATACTACGCATAAGAAGATATATATTAAAAAAATCTTGCTAGTTTTCCTAGTTCTTGGTTTCCACGATAAAATATTTGTGTCGATGTGTGTGTTTTCGATTTCAATTTTTTTTATTTTAATTAAGAATATGTTTGAATAAATTAATTATACAAGGTTAAAATTGACATTTGGTATCATATTAATTTCAACTTCAAGGGATGCTTTTGTGTCTAAGGGTTCATTGGGGCATATGGCAGACACTGACACAGTGGAAAATTTATAAAAGTGATTCTTGTGGTGAAAAGGAAATATAAATTAGTTCAAATATAAAGATTGAAAAATTAAACGGGTAGAGTTTTTAGCTACAGAAGCTCAAAATGAAATATTTGTTGGTGAATAGAGGTCAGTGGATCACTATGGATCTGGGTACTACACCAATAGGGATGTTAACAAAATACTAGACCAACTTGGATCTAAAGGAAAAGGGCACAATATTATTATGTCTCACAAATTTAGTATTACTGAATGTTTCAAACAAATCTGTTATTAAGTCTTTGAGGGACAAGTTAGTGACTTTGTATCAATCTTAGTCCCTAGATAACAAATTCTTCCTACGAAAGAAACTATTATTATTATCCAATTTTAAGGTCACGACCAAGCTAGACACCAAATTGGTTTATGAAACCCCATTGTTTGTGGGACAAGGGACCCACCTCCATGCAGCGATTTGGCTGCTAAGTATACGAAGGCATACATACTATACCCCACTCTAGTTTTGGTCATGTGACCTCTTAGGAGGAAACACATGCTCTTAACCATTAGGCCCACTCAATATGAAGGATATATATTTAATGAAAAAACATTTAAATGCCTTCAATTAGTGGTAAAATAGTTATTATCTATTGATATTCAAATTTTATATGAAGATAAGTTCATCAATTTATTATGTTTTATGCCAAACTCATGGGATAGACTAGTTGTTGCCATATGTATTAATGCAACTGTTTTAAATTTTGAAGAAATAGTCTTGTCCTAGTTATCAAAGGAGATGAGATGGAAAAGAATGGAAATATATAACATAGATGCCTTGTCTATAAGTTTGAAGAAATAGTTTCCTCCTCATTATTGGAGGATATGAGATGGAAAAACATGGAAACCTAGAATAGAGATGCCTTGTCTATAAGAGGACACTCCCATAATAGAAATAAAAATAAGTTCTCCAGTGGAAAATTCAAATCTAGAGGAAGATCTAAATCTCTAGGAAAGTTTGTAAAGGTATGTTGGAGATGTGGAAAAGAAGGGTGTTACGAGAAAGATTGCAAATATTAAATTCCTAAAAAAGGGAAGGGATCTAAACATGCTCCTTTTAGAGAAGAAAAAACCTTCTCAAATTAAGGAGGGGATGTGTACTTGGCTTCTTCAAGTACACATGTAGATCATGAGTCATGGATGGTCAAATTAGTCACATCATTTCATATGAGTCCTCACATGAAGGGTTTTTGCGAATATGAAGGATTCATTGAATGGTGATT
This sequence comes from Pinus taeda, assembly GCA_000404065.3. NCBI lineage: Eukaryota > Viridiplantae > Streptophyta > Pinopsida > Pinales > Pinaceae > Pinus > Pinus taeda. Next base: position 48,881 of record APFE031140274.1, read on the forward strand.
TTCTTAAGAGATGGCTCCATGACCAGATTCCTATTTTCAAGTAAGTTCAAGTTGAAACTCATGGGTGGAAGGATTAGAACACCCCCTGGTGTTCTTAACATCCTAATATTAGTAAAAATTATATTTTTGTAAGCAACATGAGTGATGTGAGTGTTAAAACAATGTTTGAAAAGGATACCTACATGATGATTTTAGGAGCAGTGGTATTGCTTAGGGGAGTTTGGATTGGAACTCTATATAAGTCATTGGGAAGCACTATTACTGATCGATGCAATAGTTCCATTGTTCATGAGAGTGGAGAAAAATAATAGAAAACTCTTGCAACTTATGGAGAAAATGTTGTGTTGTGGCATCAAATACTGAGACATATCAGAGAGAAGGGCCTTCAAGTACTACACAATAATGGTATGGTAGAAGGTACCTCTAATTTCTCTTTGAATTTTGATTTCTATGAAAAATATTTACATGGGAAGCTGAATTGACTAAGATTCTCCTCTAGTTTTATGAGGTTAGAGGGAATATTACAATGGGTGCACAATGATATATTTGGACCAGTAATGGTTCCATCATTTAGTAATTTTTTGTACTATGTCGCATTTGTAGATGACTTCTTGATGAATGGATGGGTTTATTTCCTAAGGAAGAATATGAAGTCTATGACAAGTTCAAAGATTTTAAGCTCTTGTGGAAAACCATGCCGAGAAGAAAATTAAAGTGATAAGGATAGATAATGGTGGTGAACTCTGTGAGAATGAATTTAAATAATTTTGTAAGAAGTTCAGTATAGCAAGGAAGAATAATACTACATACACACCTAAGTAGAATAAAGTATAGAAAGGATGAACAAAATGTTGATGGAGAAATCAATGAGCATGTGAACTCATGCTGAGTTAGGATAGGAATTTTGGGCAAAGGTAGTAGACACTACGTATTATCTAGTGTTGATGTTGCTGGAAATCCATCAACCAAGGGGGTCTCCCTGATGTGAAGTCCCAATTAGACCTCACACCATTTGGATAAGGAGCCCCATCCGGAGTATCAACCCAATCACCATAACTCAAAGGTTTTCCTTATTTGCAATGAATAACATAAGAGAGTATCCACATAACCTTTAAAATCAGCAAGTAAGTTGACAATGTGAAACAACAATTGCAATGTGTAAAGGGATAATTTCACGAGGGGATAGAGAGGAGTGAGTCTTTGGAAGGAAATAATAGTACTAACCTAAAAGAGACACGCAAGAGCATGAAAATATTTTTTAGTTATCTAGTGAAGTAATTCACATAGACACAACGATCATTAAAGAAAGTACAACACTTATTCAACTGTAGGAATTCACAAGGTAAGTTCCTTAGATAGAACACCAAAGGACACCTCTCACAAATAGATCACAGATCAATACACCACTATTCTCGATGTGGTTAAAACCCTCAAAGAGGGAAATAGTCCACAACCTGATCCAACGCAGCCACTTTAGGCAATTTATTAATAAAAGAAAGAAAATTTACATAAGATTCTCTCATGAATTGTCACCATACAAATGACCCTCCATGCTCTTTAAATAGAGATCATGGACCAATTGGGTGTTAAGCCACGAATCAAGTGTCAGTAATACCAAGGAGAGAATAAATTGTCAGATCAATTCATGTCTAGAACATATCATGATCATCAGATTGTAAGTTACAAAAGTACATAGTAAAGAAACACACTTTATCTAACTCTACACTAGACCAAGTTCTAGTTAACTATTTCCTATGTGTTGGAATATCCTAACATCCCCCCCTTAATAACAACTTGGGATAGGATTGAAGGATGTACAAATATGACACAATAGGAGAAGGAAGGAGGCATTAGAGCCTATCCCCCCTTAGTGACAACTTCCTGAACTCCAACCATAAATCGAAGTTTAGTAAAAATCGCCTCTATGAGAGCCTTTGTAAAGATGTCTGCAACTTGATCATCAATTGAACAATATTTCACTTCAAGAACATGGTCATGAATGAGATTTATGATGAAGTTCATGTGTAGTTCAATGTGTTTGATGTGATGATGTTGAACTGGATCTTTGCATTGTTGAATGGCTCTTTGATTATCACACCAAATTGTATTCGGATGTTGTTGCTGAAAGCCAAACTCTAATAGGATCTGACGAAGCCACAAGGCTTTCTTACTAGCTTCTACGATGCCACGATACTCTGCTTCTGCTAAATAATGAGAAATGGCACTTTGTTTCTTGCAAGCCCATGTAGTAGGTCTAGAACCAAGAGTGAAGACATAACCCGTAGTAGAATTCCGATCATCAGGGTCACCAGCCCAATCGGAATTAGTGAAACCAACCAATAGAGGAGATGCTTATGCACTATAATGAATCCCAAACTGAACTATACCTCGAACATAATGAAGTATTCTTTTGGCTTCTTTCTAATGACTTTCATGTGGGTTTTGCATAAATCGAGAAATAAGGCAAACAACAAAGGAAAGGTCCGGACGGGTATGGGTCAGATACAAAAGTTTTCCTACAAGCTGACAATATAAGGCAGCATCGACTTCAAGGGAAGTACAAGTGACTAAAAGTTTGGCTCTAGACTGAAAGGGAGAAGGGGTTGAGGAGCTAAAGGAGGATCTTGAGAAGGTGGGGAGGATTGTCATCCTCACTGTCATCATCTGAAGAATAAATATTTTCAAACGTAAAAGGGATGGAGAGAGGTGGCATATCCACTGAACTAGGCTTGTAGGCCGATATATTTTCAACAAACTTTACATCTCTTCTAATGATAACATTTTTGGACTTAAGTGGAATAAGTCTATATCCTTTAACATCTTCAAAATATCCAACAAAAATACATTTTTCACTCTTAGGTTCTAAAGCTTTATGTTTCTCATCTGGAATATGGGCCCATGCTTCACTTCCAAAAACACGAAAGTGACTTAAATCTAGTTTAATTGAGCTCCATGCTTCTTCTAGAGTGATATTATTTAAAACCTTAGTATGAGTGTGATTTACTATGTAAATTGCACAGTTAATTGCTTCTACCCAAAAATTAAGACTAAGTCCTTTAGATTGAAGCATACAATTAGCCATTTCCTTTAAGGTGTGATTCTTCCTTTCAGCTACACCATTTTGTTGTGGAGTATATGGAATAATATGTTGTATTTGAAACCCATGCTTAGTGCAAAAATTGATGAATGTGTCGTTAACATATTCTCCGCCATTATCATATCTTAGCTTAAGAATTTGATGTATAGATTGTTTTTCAACAAAGGCCTTAAAGGCCAAGAACATGTTAAATAATTCAGTCTTGAGTTTTAAGAAGTATACCCAAATTCATCTAGAGAAATCATCAAAGAAAGTTAAGAAATACTTCTAGCTAGAGAATGAAACAACTAGAAGTGGACCACATAAATCACTATGCACAAGCTGCAAAGGGGTTGAGGCGTGCCAAGAGGCAAGTTTTTCAAAACTATCATGATGATGTTTTCTGAGTACACATCCAGAACAAACACCATCTCTGCAAGATACCATAGGAAGACCTGTCACCATACTTCCTTTACATAGATTTTGAAGGGAGCAATAGTTTAAGTGACCAAATCCCTCATGCCAAATTTTTCTCACTTCATCATTATGAGAAACAAATACCGAGGGAAGATTTGATGACCCAAAGTTGTTAAACTTATACAACCTTGTAGAATCATCAACAATGCTAGTAGCTAAAATTTGTCTAGGATCTCTTAGGTCCTTGATTACAACATCATGAGGTGAAATTCAATGATTTTACCTTCATCTAATGAGTTATTTGATATATAGATAGAAGGTTGCAGGATAAGGTTGGAACACATATTACATACTTAAATTGACCATTGTCTAGATGAATAGTTCTAGTCCCTACAACACTAAGAGATCTATTGTCACCAACATATACATTTTTGGTGTTACAATCATTTAAAGAAGAAAACATGGATTTGTTTTTGGCCATGTGATAAGAAGCTCTAGAATCAATGATCCACTCATGAGAATGAGAAGAAGAAGATACATTTAGTGCATAACCAGACTGAGATGCTTGATAACCACATACAAAAAGTGTTATTCCTGAAGATGAAGTTGAAGTTGAAGAATGCTCCAAATGGATGTTATGCTTCTTCATTGCTGCTTCCAAGGCTTCCATCTTCTTAAAGCATTTGGATTCTAAGTGGCTATTTCGATTACAAAAGTTGCAATGAATATCAATCTTCTTCCCTTTGTTTTTATTTGCCTTATCATTTTGTTGAATTGATTTTCCATTTTGAGGCTGAAATTGTTTAGGACCCTTGTTTTGTTTAGGACTATTCTTTTTAGGATACTGCTTCTTAGGATTCTTTGAATTTGGTTGTTGCTGGGCAGCTAAGGCTTTCTTAGAAGAGTTTCCAAGCTTAAGAAAACCAAGACGTAAGTGTTTTTCTTGTTCTCTTATTAAAGAATCACAAAAGGCATCAAAAGAGAGGGACTTGTAGTCTTGTCCTTGAGAAATGAAGGCTTCTCTAGTAGAATGGAAGGTGGAAACAAACACAGAGTAGGCTAGTCTCAACTTAGTAAGAATGGAATAAATAAGTCTGCCATCTTCTTTTTTAACCTTAACACCTTCCAAGAGAAGTCTAAGGGTCTTGAAATTGGGAAAAAATATTCAATAGAAGAGAAATTATTGGGGTCCAATGTAAGCAACTCATTTTTGAGTTGATGGGCTCTAATTTCATTTTTAATTCCAAAAACTTTAGTGAGCTATTTCATTGCTTCATTAGGGGTATCAAGTTCTGTGATATGGAATCTAAGGTCTGGAGAAATAGACATCCCTATTAACCCACGTGCTTGATCTTGCCTATTTTCCCATTTGGTTGCATTATCTTCATATTTAGGTTTAGTTTCTTGGCCTGAGACTATTCTATAAAGACCTTTACTTCTAAGTAAATCCACAATGTAGGACCACCATTGGAAGTATTTGGTGGTGTCAAGAATAAATTGGCATGGACTTTCCATTTTAACAAAAACTGAAGCTATAGATGCTTAAACTAAGTGTTCCAATGGAAATTTCTCGAAAAATTAGTCCAATTAAATAAAAATGGCTCTCAAAACGGTTTCCGGATGAAGAAGTTATGGCTTTTTGAAGAAAAGTTATTGAAGATGCATGAATGTGCGGAAGTGAATGATAATGTTATATTTAAAAAAAATCCCACCCCTTTCCAAAATTAATCTAATTAGCTCACTTAAAAAAAAATATGTGACCCACTTTTATAAATAAGTGAAAGTCACTAAATTGTAATTGAAATAAAAGATAAAGAGACTTTAGAATTATAAATGACTCACTTTTTATAATAGGCGAGAACACTTTTAAATAAAGTAACTTTAAAACATAAGTTACATGTGCTTTTTGAAAAAGTAACTCAAGAAAAAGAAAGACTTGAACCCAAGATCTCTATTCTCATAAAGTAACTTTGGACCAAGTGAGCAAATTCAAAAGGTTAATAACTTTTGGAAAAGAGGAAGGGTTTTTTTTTTTTAAGTCAGTTAATCTTTGGGGTGCGTGCTTACTTGAAAAAGCTTTTTTTCCCTACAAAACAAAAAAACCACAGAACCCAACACAGACATACAAAAAAAAAACAAACCTTATGGGTTAAAGTTAGCTTTCGCCAGAAGCTAAACATTTTCCTCAATGTTCTTGATTTTTCGAGATCACACTAAGGCACGATGGAAAAGAGCATACACATGAGAAAAATCCTTCCTTTCTGTTTCTGATTTCCCTAGATCACACAGAGTTGCAGGGAAAAGAACATACTTAGAAATGAAAGGTATAGATCCAGTACTAAAAAAAATAGAAAGCTAAATAAACCGAAATAAATAGAGAGATGAGTAACTAAAACTGCAAATAAAGACTCTATACCTCGAGATCTTAAAAGTGACGTAGCTAGGGCTACTGAAAACCTTTTCGTGTGAAATGAAGGGGTTCCTCACTATAATAGATGCTCCTAATACAATATAGCAAACCTCTTTGCCCGAAAGCAGTCAGAAAAAGTAGATATAGGAAACGCCAGTGGGATGCACTTGTACCGGCTTTGGATTTGGATCACCAATGGATGCGGCCCTCAAATAGCTCTAATACCATGTAGGAATTTACAGGGTAAGTTCTTCAGATAGAAAACCAAATGACATCACTCACAAAAATAACACAGAACAATACGCCAATATTATTGACGTGGTTAAAACCCTCAAAGAGGGAAACAGTCCACGCCTGAGCCAATGTGACCACTTCAGGCAATTTATTAATATAAGAAAGAAAATTTACATAAGCTTCTCTCATGAACGGTCACCCTACAAATGACCCTCCATGTTCTTTAAATAGAGATCATGGACCAATCAAGTGTTAAGCCACGAATCAGGTGTCGATAATACCTAGGAGAGAATGAACAGTCAGATCACTTCTTATCTAGAACATATCGTGACCATCAGATTGTAAGTTACAAAAGTACATAGTAAAGAAACGCACTTGACCTAACTCTTTTTGGGTCTCCATTTTGTCTTATTTTTATTTATTTCTCTCATGCTGTCAATTAGCTAAATGATTATTTTCGAAGAGTATTTGTTACTTCTTTGTTTTAACATGATTAAAATAGCATTAATGAGAGTTTAATTGCGAGTTGCGTGTTGCAGGATTAAACCAGTTTGATCATACTTTGGGATGGGCCTGCACCATCGCATTTACATGCCTACACCATTGCATTTACCTTCCTGCACCATTTTATGGCTTCCTACACTATGCTGAACTCAAACCTGGTCTTATGCTCTATTCATGAAGGCAGTGGTATTTTGTTAGCAACATGCAAACTCTTACACTGATATCATTGTGTTTGAAGTTGTACTTGTACTCAAACCCTCTAGTTCATGGGGCTCAAATTGTGGAAAATGTTATTGGCAATCCTATGATAATATTTTTGCTATCTCCACACATGATGGAAAAAGGATTGGGGCATTGGTTATTTTCCTAGCTTCCAGCAGGCATTGCCTACTTCAAATGTTAAATAGTGTTACTGGTTTGCGTGAGTGGTTCTCTTAGAAAGATGATTGTGATGAGCTGCCACACACCCAAATAATGGTAAATATGCACTCTGATCTTGTATCAAAGAAAGATCCTGTTGCTTTAGTTCTAAGCAATATGGGAAAAGGCCAAGCATGGATCAATGGTGAACACATTGATGCTACTGGATTTATTTTCATTCTATCCTAGGAAACAACCCAAATACATGTGATTACTGAGGACGCTATAATAAACTCAAGAAATCCCAGCTATTACTCATTGGGTTTATTAAAAGAGGCAAATGTTTTTGAAACGAAGAAAGGAGAATGTGCATCATTCCTTTCAAATATGGATTTTAAATCTGATGTGACTGTCCAGTTCGGAAACTTAATATATGTCTTGCATGCATGGTCAATTAGCATACTTCCTGATTGCAAGGTTGTTGCATTCAATACTGCAAAGGTAAGTTCTCAATCGAACATTATAAAAATGTTACCAACTGGGGAACTTTATGAGGGTGAAAGGTGGGAATCGTTCAAGGAGCAGATTAGAAATTTGGGAAATGATTATTTTCAGGGAGCAGACCTTTTGGAACATATCAATACAACTAAGGACTTATGACATTACCTATGGTACACGGTCAGTATTGATGTTGGCAACGATGAACCATTTTTGAGAAGTAGTGTTTGTCCAGTGCTTCACATAGAATCGCAAGGTCATGCTATTTTCATATTCATCAACGGTGTATTTGTGGGAAATGGAAATGGAAATAGCAGAAGGCTTATGTTCAATCATCGACAATATATCTCCTTACAGTCTAGGAGAAACAATATAGCTCTATTAAGCACGACAATGGAATTACTTACATGTTCATTCAACATAACAATGTTTATTTGATGATTGCTTCAAGAGAAAACTACGATGCGGCCAACCTACTGCTCTTTCTTCACCGGGTCATGGATGTGTTCAAGCACTATTTTGAGGAGCTAGAAGAAGAGTCTCTGAGCATTAAATTTGTCATCATGTATGAATTATTAGATGAGATGATAGATTTTGGTTACCCTCAATATACTTAAGCTAAGATCCTTAGCGAATTTATTAAAACTGATGCTTATAGAATGGAAGCCACAACAACGTTGAGTCAACGCAATGCCATGTCCACATCTACACCAAGTGGTTATCATGTAGTGTTGCACCCATCCTACGTGGAGTCTAGCAACAATACCATTTGAGGAAAAGCGGAACAATTCACCAGAATAATTCCTGTTTTGATATTCAATTACAAACTAATTTTATTCATGGCAAATTCTTATGATCGATGATCTGTCTCTTGTGTTTCTAATTAGGTAATTAAGAATCCCAAATTGTAATATGATGCATATATAATAGATGGCCTGGAGCAGTAATGGTTTAGCTTAATTAGTCATCTAATCGATCAAGAGAGCTTGAGGGATAGGCATAGGGACTGAAGGGAGCACAGAAGGGAGGAGAAGTTGTCCCCATGTAGCAACATGTGGATTCTAGTTGTGGATCGCCTCTCCTACTTGCTAGAGTTAAGATGATGTTAGCATCATGTAAAATATTGTTTTTAGGAGTTAATTGAAGTGATTTTTTTATCCATGAATTGTCTATTTATTTTCTACATCTGATGGTGTTAATTTCTGTGTGAACCAAGCACTTAAAGAGGGTGTGAGCTGGCTGGGTTGGCTTCCAGACCAGCTCGACACTGCTCCCATATTTTAAACTAAATAGCATTTCAATTCTTATTTGCTGTGTGAATTTTATTTTCTTATTTGTAGTTTCTTTCTGCCTTCAATTGATGTTATCTAATTTGTTGCAGATGTTTTATTTCCAGTTCTAGAATTAATTCGATTTGCTACAATCTTTTATTCTCATTTTTAAAGTTAATTTGTTGCAAGTTGTTCCTCTACACACTATTTCATTTGTTGCACTGTTAATTATATTTGCAATTGAAATATTTTAAATGATGATTGCGTCCTACAGATTATCTGAACTTACAATATTGGCTCATGTTGCAACATCTTGCCTCTACAAGTTTTAATAAGAATCCTCTGCTCTAGTCGAGACTCGACGGGTTTGTGCTTTAATCGGTTTCATGTTATGCATTTGAATAATTATGCAATGGTGAAATCATTTAATCATTAAGTTGTGCATCATTAAGCAGCGATCACACATAATTTTATATTATCTAAAGTTGTGATTCTTATAATGCAAAGCCAACATGTATAAAAGGGAAATTGCACTATGATAATGTTTAATTGGTATTGTAGTTTCCCTTTAACTTCTAGACAATTCTACATGATTCATTTTCAGGGACAAGGAAGGAGAGAGATTCATATCACTTTAATTTATTTCACGAGTTATTTATGCAGTAGATTTACTTGTCGATTCTTTCAAGTTAATTTCACACAGAATTAGTACAGGCAGAATGATTTTGAATTGTTGTTGAATTCCTTCTAGCATTTACAGTCTCTCGATATTGTGTCGACACTGTTTGGTTTCCAGTTATCATTTCCATTTGGAATTTCCTTTTATTTCTTGCATTATTTAATTGTTTGGATTGGTGTTTTCTCAAATTCTCTTTTAGTGCAGGATTTCATTTATTGATGAGATTAATACGCAAGATAGACTATCATTTGTTTTGTAGGTTGCCAGGGGCTTTCTCTAGCATTTCCAGTGCTACGTCTCAAAGTTCATGAAATTTCCAGATTGAAAAATTAAATATTGGTACATTTATAAGCCCTATACTTCACCCAACATTTTGGTGCCGTTGTCGGCGAGGTGCTTAGGGGATTGACCTTGGTGATCACCCGCAATTGTTTTTTTCCTTCACTTAGTTTCTCTTGCAATTTTATATTCTTTAAATTTATTTCTTTTTTGCTCTATTTCTTTAATATTTCTCATTTTATTTAATGTTGTAAGAACACCCCACCCACCCTACACTTATATATACACACTACTCATGTTCTAACGAATGTACTAGTTGGCTTGTTAAAAATAGGAAAATGGTATTTTGGGGAATCATCTAATGAGGAATTTTTATGCTGCTACAGAGACATACAATTCATCCAATGAAGAATTAACAATTGAAAAATTTAATATTTTGATTAAACATAAAAATGATATTATTAAATCTTTGATTTCAAAATTGGATGATTTGCAGGAAGAGTGGGAGCAGGATGAAAACCCACCGCTTATCTTTTGCGCCCACTGTAGAAAGAAACACCTCCTTGGAAAGTGTCCACTTAGTAGCCTTAAATTTTGCAAAATTTGTGAAGAGGATCAACCAAAAGAATGTTTCCCATCACTTCCATGATTACTATAGGTACTCAGGAAATCAAGTAAGGAATCAAATCAACTACCAAGTATAACTAAAGACCCATAACCATTTGATACTTGGAATAATGTTTATTATCCTGAGCAGGTTCTCCAACATGTTTATAATCTTGCAGTTTCATGGAAAATTTTTAATCCTCCTCCAATCGAATATGCTACTTCATGGTTGCAATGGACCTCTCCTTGGCCCTCATCCTCAAGCCAGATATCACCATGGCCTCAAGAATCATTTGGATCCTTATCTCTAGCGAAATATCCAATGAAAATTAAATCATATGAGCACCACCAACAACCACAATTTCTTTCCAATGCACCATTAAGTTATCCCGCCCCATGGCCTCAGCTGCACGTGCAACCTTACCCTAGCTTTAATCCATACCCTACCCCTTATCCTAATCCATACCCTACTCCTTATCCTTACCCATACCCTAGCTCTCATTCAAACCCTAATCCATACCCTAGTCCTAGTCCATACCTTAGACCTAACCCTAATCCGCACCCTAGTCCTAACCCTAGCCCAAAGCCTAATCCCAATCCAAATCCAAACCTTACTCCAAACATTGACCAAAACCCTAGCCCAAGCCATATCATAAACCCTAATCTAAACCATGAGGTTGCACAATAGTTTCAAACACATATTCTTCCCATTGAAAAAAATGCTACATATTCCATGTTTGGAAAGGGAATGAATTTGGAAACTTCCCCCATTACTATGGAGCATTCACCCCGGGAAAATATAATTCAAAAACCACCAGAGGAGCAATATTTCATTGGAACTTGTTTTGAAAATGTTATTGAATCTCAAAACCCTAGAATCTCTCTTAACCATTCTTGTCAATTTGAAAAACAATATGTGAGCCTGAACTTGACAGATTTGTCTTTTGTCTTTCACCAGATTCCTTGTGCTTCCAAGAGAGTGACTATCAAACTGTGGAAGACTTGCATCAGTTGGAGAATGATACATGTGTGGATTCCATTAAATCTTGGTTTCGAGCAATCATCAAGCCACCTTATTTCCTCATCATTCAAAAACTATTGGTACCATGTGAATTGAAGAAATTGGTTTCTCATGCTTTGGTATGTCTTGAAGTTTATTCTTTAAAACTAAGTGTGAGTATAATCAACATTTTGTTATGCACATGGCTTCATTGGAAGTATGCCTTCACTTAAAGGCGATATTTCTTTCTTTAAAAATAGGGTAGGGTAATATGAGAATAATGAATAAAGATGTTTAACAACACTCATGAACTTGTGATTCCCTTAAAGTTCAACTTTTAAAATTTCTATTATCATGCACTCTCATGGTAAGAATTGTTAGAAGAAATTTACACTTAATACCTCATATTTTAAATCGACTTTGATTATGGATTAACATGTCAGTCAAGGATATTGTTTTAAGTTACATGTAATACTTTTTCCTATTCTAACAAACTATCATCTAGAAATTCTTTTCAAATTTGTCTTCGAAGGGACTGGTGAAAAACCTCTTATGGTGGACCATGCCTACAAAACTCTAATAAGTTTTCATAAAGAACCCTAACATGATCAAATCAAGGAATATTTTTGGTCATTATCCAAGACATTTTTTAAATAAGTTCTTAGGGTAGCATGACCAACCAGTAAAGAATAGTCATTAAAAATTGTTCACACCATCTTGCACTCTTAAAGAGTAGATTTTCTTCCCCACCTATTAAGTAACCCATCTAAGGTTAATCATAATCAAAGTTTTTTTTTCTAAAAAAACATAAAAAAAATAATTGAGGGATAGGAGGTCTCATTGAGAGCCGACCTACTATGATCATGGGTCCTAAGGAGAATGACATTACCGCGCTGGTCACCAAGCTAGGGTAATGGCTTTTAGTTGAAAAACTTGAATATGAGAGGTCTCATCGTGAGCCAGCTTGTTCATTCTTGTTAGTTCTCGTGAGTGGCACTATCGATAGCTAGTTTCCAAGCCAGGACAATGACCTTCAATTAACTTCTAAAAAGAGAAAAAGTAAAATGTTTTTAAATGACTCTAAATCTATATCTAATAGGTGGGACAAAATCCTTTCATAAGGTTAAAAGGTATCTCTGTCAAGGCTATAGATGCTTGCTGGCAGTAGGGCCATGCTTGTGGTATTAAAGTTAACTCTACACTATAATTTACTTGGTTGTTTTTGCTTTCCCTGAAATCATTATCAATCTCTTTAAAAATGGCTTTAAAATCCTTCTGTTGTTTAACCTTAGAGTTCTATATTTTTTCAATGATTTTTATGGATGTGGGGACCCTTAGTGTAGGTAATTCATTGTGCCCATACAAGAGGAGCTTCAAATATACATGGATAATGGTAAAATGGTCACCGTGGGAAGGTATTACTATGTCTACTTTTAACACCATGGATTTTAAATCGCGTCACTCATATTTACAATGACTATTTTAAAGTGTAACTTCTGATAAGGGATGCCTTCGAGATATTCTTTTGGAAATTTTAAAAGTTAGCTATTTTATTCAAGTAATAACACCATCAATGCAATTTAGTTTTCTTATGGCAGTTTTCGTTTTAGGTTTTCTTGAAATCAGTCTAAGCAAATAAAGAGTCCAACAAACACTTTGTTTTTAGAGAGAGCTTTAATTAGTGCAGGAAGTGTGATCATGCAAAATTGCAGGAACATCATTTTGAATACCTAAAAATGTTTCTAATTTTGTTTTTTTGTGAGGAAGCAACAATACCATATTTCCTTGCATGTGGACATGCAAGATGGTTAGCATGGGGGGATGTTGGGTCTCTGTTTTGTCTTATTTTTATTTATTTCTCTCATGTTGTTAATTAGATAAATGATTATTTTCGAAGTGTATTTGTTACTTCTTTGTTTTAGTAAGATTAAAATAGCATTAATGCGAGTTTAATTATGAGTTGTATGTTTCAGGATTAAAACCAGTTTGATCATACTTTGGGATGCGTCTACACCATTGCATTTACCTACCTGCACCATTTTATGGCTTCCTTCTGAACTCAAACCTGGTCTTATTCTCTATTCATGAAGGAAGTGGTATTTTGTTAGCAGCATGCAAACTCTTACATTGATATCATTGTGTTTGAATTTGTACCTATACTCAAACCCTCTAGTTCATGGGGCTCGAATTGTGGCAATTGTTATTAGAAATCCTATGATAATATTTTTGCTATTTATACGCATGATGGAAGAAGGATTTGGGCATTGGTTATTTTCCTAACTTCCAACAACATTGCCTACTTCAAATGTTAAATAGTGTTGCTAGTTTGTGTGAGTGGTTCTCTCATAAAGATGATTGTGATGAGTTGCCACACAACCAAATAATCGTAAATATGTGCTCTGATCTTGTATCAAAGAAAAATCCTGTTGCTTTAGATCTAAGAAATATGGGAAAATTCCAGACATGGATCAATGGTGAACACATTGGACGCTATTGGATTTCTTTTCATTATTTCCCAAGAAACTGCCCAAATACATGTGATTACCGAGGATGCTATAATAAAATCAAGAAAGGCCAACTATTACTCATTGGGTTTATTACAAGAGGCACATGTTTTTAAAATGAAGAAAGGAGAATGCGCAACATTCCTTTCAAATATGGATTTTAAATCTGGTGTGACTATCCAGTTCCAAAACTTAATATATGTCCTGGTCGCATGGTCAATTAGCATTGATCTAGGTGGATATTGATGGCCACCCACCAAGTCCACTTGGATATCCACCATTGTTTCTTTATGCTTTTCAATTTTCCTTAGTTGTAGCACAATTTAATATTTTTAGCAATTTTTCGGGTATTGAACTTCTGGAGCTGTTTTGAGGCCCTAAACAATGTTTTTTGGGAAAACTGGGAGCAACATGGGTCCATGGACCGATGTTTCTCTTTCCAAAGTTGTAGTTCTTAGATAAATATTTCTAACGAGATATTGTGTGTGTCAAATGGAGATTGTATGCCAAAGTTATGACCCCGAGAAGTTGATGTACCAATTTACCCAAACAGGGCCCACAGTTTGGCATTTCATCTTCTAGGGTTACGTTTTTGGATGTTTAGGGTTTTCCATTATTTCTCAATGATAAATAGGCCTTCGAGCCTCATTGTAAGATAATTTAGAGGTATGTAGCCACCACATCTCTTCTCATAGGTAAGCTACCATCGCACTGGCTAGTTTATTTCCATTTCTGCTTGTAAGCATATTTCAGTATTTTACATTAATGAAATGAAGCATTATTTCCGCTGCATTTTTGTGTTTATGGTTATCTCTATAATTTTTTGCGTTCTTGTTTAAATCTGGATTAGTGGTGTCAGAGTAGTTTTCTTTTTCTCTGTTTTTCTTTGCATGTCGCCAACTAGGTCAGGATATAAGGAGTTAGGACTTGAACTGGTCGAACCTTTGCAAGACTAGCCTCACAAATCCTGACGGCCTCCCATGGCGGATGAAAAGAAAGACAAGGAGGCAGTAGATCCTATCAAAATCTTGCTCAAAGAAGCTCTCGAGTGACAAAGGAGCGCGATGATAGACATCTTTGCCCAAATCCTTCAGCGGCTACCCAGGGGTGATGCATCAGCTTCCAACAGCTACTTTGGAAATGCCACAACCTTTAAGGTACAAGTTAATTTTGAAATCCCCATATTTGAGGGTTAGGTAGACGCAGATGCCATCGATAAATGGTTAAATCTGCTAGAGGGTTATTTTTCTGTTCATGATCATTCCAGTCAGGAAAAGATTATTTTTGCTCTTCTCAAAGAAGCCTCCCATGTCAAGGACAGGTGGGAAACCTACTGCAAGTAGAAGGATGAAAGTATAGGCTCACTATTTTCATCCGCACCCACTTGGAATTCATTCTGGGATGCCATCAAGAGCAGTACTACCTTGTCAGAAGTTTTGAGGATCAATACATAAAGTGGATCATACTACGGCAGGGAAGGGACCAAGACGTGATGAAGTTTACTAATATTTTCCATACCCTTCGCACAAAGTTGGGTATCAATGATTCAGAGTAGCGTTTGGTACTGAAATACTGCAGCTGCCTGCATAAGTACATCTAGGAAGAAATAGAATTCCTGAACATCTCTTCGCTCGGAACGACATACCGATTTGCCGTCAAGGTCGAGCAAAAGTTTAAAAAAAAGAAGCAAGACTTTGGATTTGCGAATCCAAAGCAAGCGAAAGGTGCCCCCAAATCATAGAACAAAGGACAAAGCCAAGGTAGGGTGGCCCAAGACAACCTGCCAAAGCTGGAAGCAAAGAATAGCACCGCGAAGCTGAAAAAGGACATGAGAAAGTGGTGTGAGCTCCATAAGAGCTCCACTCACAACACAAGTGAGTGTTGGACCAAGAAACCACTAGTGGCTAAGCTAAAGGTTTCAGAATCAGATGCATGTTCTAACTCTTAGTCAAAACCTGACAAGGGGAATGAAAGAGTGAAGCAGATTATCGATGCAAAGCTGAATGCCATCATTTCCACCATGAAGATCCAGAAGGAGGAACCCAAAGATCCAAAGGAGGAGGAGCGTCTCTTCCACTCCTAAATGTGGGTAAAGGGCTTCCCACTACAGTTCATTTTTTATAGTAGGAGCCAAAAGAGCCTCATTCCGGTAGAGGTCGTAAAGCAGCTAGGCTTACCGACCACATCACATCCACAACCGTACACCATCGGGTGGCTTCACCAAGGACAAGACCTTCACGTGAGCCAACAGTGTTGCTTTACATACAACATCAAGCCATTCACACATGAGGTATTGTGTGATATTGCTCCTCTTGAAGTTTGTGATGTATTATTATGACAACCATAATTGTGAAAGTGACATGTTGTGTATGAATCAAGGCCTCGTGCTGTTATTATTACTTTGGGAAATAAGTTGTACAGGATACCAGAAGTAGCACTGCCTACCACCATCTCTTTGGTTACTGTAAAAAAATGTAGTAAGCTCATTTCCAAAACCAGGAAATTTATTTTCTTGATGATACACCCTCAAGGAAAGAAGAAGATGGTGGCCATGACCTCCAGACAGGCCCCTCTGCATGACAACTAGAGATGGAAAAGGTCGTTAAGGAGTACCAGGACATCTTCACCTCCCCCGCAGGGGTTCTTCTGCACTTTCAGGTCAAGCACTCCATCGATCTGACCCCAGGTGGACCGCTGCCCAATGGACCAATATATTGCCGCTCCATTCTGGAGAACGATGAAATCAAGAGGTGGATTTAGGAGCTATTGCAGAAAGGTCACATCCATCCGAGCTCATCTCCCCATGGGAGCCCAATCGTGTTGGTATAGAAAAAGGATGGGATTTGGAGACTCTATATTGACTATTGGGCACTGAACAAGATCATTGTCCATAATAGGTACCCAATCCCCCAGATTGATGACCTCCTGGACCAACTGAATGGGGCAAAATATTTCAGTAAGATCGATTTGAAGTTAGGATATCACCAGGTACCAATCGAACCCTCCAATGTGTGGAATACTACCTTCAAATCCAAGGAGGGCCTTTTCAAATGGTTGGTTTCAGATTGACGAATGCTCCTGTAACCTTCATGAGGCTTATGGATGACATCCTGCAGCCATTTTCCAACTTATTTGTAGTGGTATACTTGGATGACATCTTGATCTTCAACTAGAGTTGGAAAGAGCAACTCCACCATGTAGAAGTTCCACCTGTAGATCACCTGATAATGCAATATACTAAAGAAAAATACTTGATCTACTTCTACAAACAAACTTGCAGAAGTTTAATTGAATATGAACAAGATCAAATAGAACACATATAACAGATGAAGAGAAAATAGTCACACATGAACACAGAAGAATACCCCAGGGAAAGCCTCAGCCTAAAACCCCATTCTCTGTATTATCATAGAAGTGGAAATATCTTTGGATTACACAAAGCCTTAGCTCAAAAGCTATCCAACTCTCAATACAATATCAGAACACAACTCATAGACTGAATAGACACAACATATGCCTTCCCTCAGCCCTCAAAGCCTCCTATTTCTGTAGTTTTTCCTGGGGTCCAATGATGCCACCTGTGTGAACTTTGGCCTCATACAACTCACTAAACTTAGAAATAACTGCACAATCCTTAAGGAATGAATTCCTTTTGCATGCAAGAGATATTCACAATGGAATATTCCTGCAACTAATAGTACACAATCCCTCCATCTGATCTCACTTGGGTCTCTGACTGAACTAACATGCATGAGTTATTTATGAGAGAATATTCAGTTACCTGAAGTGTAGCAATTACATGCATGCATGCATTAGCTAACTGAACTCATAATAAGTTCCTCCAACTATTGAAACTAATCTATGTTATGAAACCAGCTCACAAAAAGAAAGAAAATATAGATGAATGCTTTAGAAATAAACCTGTTCGAGGGGGCAACCTCCTTTACATTATACAAATGAACAATTCTTGGATGATTCAAATGACAAGACCTCCTTTCTATATATAGGAGTCTAAGGGGTCATAATATAGTCAGAGCCGACATAACAATAATAATGTAAGGGCACAATACTAACAATAGTGGGCTTCTATGGGGCACAATCATAACAATATGGGGACTACATGGGCACAAAAATATAATAAAGGGGTTGTACTAATAACAATAAGGGGTTACACTAGTAGTATAGGGACCTAACATGCCCCCCTCCTCAAAAAGTTTTGTCCTCAATGCTTGAGTAGTTCTTGGTGCTTCTGTATAAAATTCTTGTCCTTCCATGTGGAATCTTTAGTGAGTAAGTTCGTCCACTTGATGAGATACTTTGAAATTGATCGATTTCGTAGCTGTTGGGTTCTTGTTTCTATGACTGCTCCAGATTCTAATATGATTTTTCCTTCCTCATCAAGTTTTGGCAACATTGTTTGAATTGGGATCTTTTGCAACTTTTGAATGAGTGGCGACACTTCTTCATCATTCTTCAATTCGTTCCTTGCTTCGTTTATCCAATCTAGTTGGATAATAGAAATAGCACAAAACAATGCTTCCACATCCTCATCCTTTCTTGAGATTGCATCTGCAACAACATTCTTCTTCCCTTTTTTGTAGATGATTTCAAAGTTATAACCCAACACATTTGTGACCCATTTTTTTTGTTCTTCTAAAGATAATCTTTGTTCTAAAAAGTATTTAAGACTGTCATGATCCATTTTTACCTTGAAGTGTCTTCCCATTACGTAAGGTCACCATTTCTTAAGTGCATGTAGTATTGCCAACATTTCTTTCTCAATATAGCTTGCTTGAGATGTAGTCATAAAAATACCCAATCGCCTACATCAAAATTTCTTTCACTGCGATGTTGATTTGCTCGTTGTTTCATTTGATTCTGCACCAAAGTGGCATTATCCTTTAAAAGTTGGAGAACTTGTTGTTGACGCTTGATGTGATATTTCACTGCTTGAATCTTTTTCTTCTTGATATGTCCTTCTATCTTGAGAGTTTGAGGAGTGGTAATTTCTTCCAATGTATCACAAGATATGGTTGGATTCATTTCTTGATGCTCGATTTGATATTTTATTTCTTGAACATATTTTGATTCTTGATATGTCCTTCTATCTTGATAGTTTGAGGAGTGGTAATTCCGACCAATGCATTACAAGATATGGTCGGATTCATTTCTTATTTCTTGATGTGATCTTTCACTTCTTGATATGTCCTTCTATCTTGAGAGTTTGAGGAGTGGTAATTTCTTCCAATGCATTACAAGATACGATCAGATTCATTTCTTGATGTTTGATGTTGTCTTTCACTTCTTGAACAATTTTCTTCTTGATATGTCCTTCTATCTTGATAGTTTGAGGAGTGGTAATTCTGGCCAATTAATTACAATATATGGTCGAATTCATTTCTTCTTTCTCGATGTGATCTTTCACTTCTTCAACCTTTTTCTTCTTGATATGTTCTTCTATATTGAGAGTTTGAGGAGTGGTAATTCTTGCCAATGCTTTACAAGATATGACCGGATTTGTTTCTTCCTTCTGTGGGGTTGGTTCCTAGTGTATATCCCATTATTTTGATGTTTCTTGGTCCTTTTCTTCCTCCTCTTCACAATCTATGTAAAATAATTTCTTCTCAACACACTTATGACCTTTAGTGTATTTGCTATCACAAATGTAACAATGCCCTTTTTCTCTTTTTTCTTCCAATTTTTATGGTGTAAACCGTGTAGGTTGTGCAAGGTTAGGAGAAAAACATTTCCATATTTATAGTTGTGAGTGGTAGGATTCCTTGTTTCCATAATTCCGCTTTCAATTTTTCTTGCCAACCTGAATGCCTTCTCTAATGAATCAGGGTCCCAAAGATGAACCTCACATTGAATGTTATCCTTTAAAGTCCCTATGAAGACATCAATCCTTTGCTTCTTTGGAATATCATTTACTCTTATATTCAACTTTTGGAAATCATCTATGTGCTCTTCCATTGAGCACTTTTGTTTCAGATTTATCAATTGGCTAAAGAAGGTGTTTCTCTTTGTATCCTCATAATGTGCTATCATTTCCTTCGTGAAAATTGACCATGTGACAAGTGGTTTACAAGAATAAAGCCCTCTATACCATAAAAATTGATTAGGTTCTAAATAATTATATGCAATACATACCTTTTGTAACAATGGTACACCATGTAAATCAAAATATTTCTCCATCTTTAGTATCCAATTTACTGGATCATTGCCATCAAACATCCTCATATTGCCTTTTCTTTATTTTAGGAGATCGATCTTGAAATGACTGTAACTCTGTAATTTTAGATCTTTAGGTTCTGCATTTTTTTTCCTGTAATAGACCTCTGAGTCCTCCTTCTAACTTCACAAGTCTGATCACAGTTGGATTCTCCAAGGAAGAGTTATGCAAAATCTACCATGGTGACCTAATTATATACTTATTTAGTAGAGCGAACTTGTACGAAGTTCTGCGTGTCACTATTTCAACCTTAGTATCTGAAACTGATATACAGAAAACTACAGGAAGTCCTCTTTCTAAAACTTCTGACGAAATTCCAATTTGATTCTTAAAACAAAAGTTATGATGATTTTCCCCAGGTCACCTATTGGTGAGCACCAGTATTGCAGTAATAATGCTGCAACTCCTAGGCTTCCTACTTTACTTTTATCAACCCAGTAGTTCGTAACAAACTTGGAAGCGATGATGTTGTATGCACAAGTACTAGTTCTTACTGCAGGCTGTCACTTACTCATCTGGCATAAGATCACTAGGAGCTAAAGCCAACTTCTATGGATTCTAGAAGAAGCTCTATATGTGATGAAAGAAAAGAAATGTTACTCTACAAAGGCTACTCTACTTGCATAAAGGAAAAGAAGGCTGAAATGTAAAGGAAACCTACCAAACCCTACTTAACCAACTAATCCTACTTTTGTAGAAAGAGAGATGAAAAACCATGAAATGAATGCTATCACCTACTCAAGAAGTAAACAAAATATTCTCAAGCTATTTCTAGAAGTAAATGAGCAAAAAACATCTTTTTGGATTTTTATGTATTTTTATGTGAAATTGTCATGCATGTAATTTATTTGGTTATGAATGTGGCAGCGATTAGGTGGTGATGGACGGCGACTTTGAGATTTCTAGAGGTGTAGGATGGTTTGGATGGGTCGTAAGAGGTCCCAGGTGGCCTTTTGGAGGCTTTTCCTGTAATCGGACTTAAAAAAGAAGCCTGCAGGAAAATCTACAAGAGGCTGCAGGGGATCTACAGGAGGTCTACAAGAGGATTCCGAGAGTAGTTTTGGAGGTTTTGAAGGTGGGAAAGTGGGTGGAAAGGGTATTTGAAGGCTAGGATGACGTGCTAAGGTGTCTAGGGTTCATCCAAAATGTTTAGGAGAGAGAAAGATGGTTGGATTTTTCCAAGGAAAGAGAGGAAAGTTTATGGGAAAAGTGTAGAAAACTAAGGCAGATTTGTGAGGGGCTTTGGGTGACCTGTGGAACATCGATCAAATAGAGATGGTGATGGATGATTGGTTGAATTATTGTGAGAAGATATTTGCTGCAAGAGAACTAAAAAACAAACAATGAAATCAAGTAAGCAAAGAAACTAGATACATAAAAAAAACAAAATTTTCATCAAACTAATCTAAACTTTGATCTAGGAAAGTAAATGTTGAAAAATGTTACATGGAAATAAAACATGGAAGGGAATTTATTGCAAAGACAAAAATGAGCATGGTGAAATAGATCTTAAAGCAAAGCATTAACCTTCTAACAAACTACAACACTAGAAATCCTATGGAGAAGGAAAATCTGT
Source organism: Pinus taeda (assembly GCA_000404065.3). Taxonomy (NCBI): domain Eukaryota; kingdom Viridiplantae; phylum Streptophyta; class Pinopsida; order Pinales; family Pinaceae; genus Pinus; species Pinus taeda. The sequence continues at coordinate 70,527 of APFE031140274.1, forward strand.
GTTTTTGTGGCAGCAAGAGGGTCTTGGCCTCAGTTCATGGTCCCACAGGGAGGAAAGGAGGCCAAGGCTCTATTGATGGCCTTTTTGTATCTTCTTTCTATCACTGTTCAACCTGCTATAGAAAACTCAAATGGAAACAACCTTCTAAATTACCAAAAGCATCCTATTCTTAACCAAGAAAGAAATTTATCTAACAACAACTAATCCATAAATTGAAACAAAGCATATATATACAAACAAGAGGAGATTGGTTGCTTGGATTGGGCCCTAACCCAAGAGCTTCAGCTCTCTGAGGTAACTCAGTGCTAGCTCAAAAAGGATCTCATCTTTATTATCGAAATAATAATAGGATTATATGAAATTGTCAACAAAAGTAAGCTCGAAGTGAGCAAAGCAAAGCTGCAAAATTTTTTGAAAATTTGACTAACTTCCTAATGAGGCCCTAGACATCTCTAATTATACAACTAAAGCTTCCAATAGCTTCCTTAAAATTAGGGAGGCTTGGCTCCCAAAACTTGAGATAAATAGAAGTTATCCTCCACTTACTCGGTTGCCTCCTAGTGCATTGATTTGGTTGTTTGTGCTTCGAGCTTCCTGAAGGAGAATTCGAAGTGGGGAGTCATAAATGAGGGAGAAACCCTCATATAAATCCTCTCCCTTGTATTCTTTGAATATTTGCTGCCAATTGTCCATTAAATCTTTGACATTTTCTCCAAAACTCAACAAAAATCTGCATTAAACACGCATTAGACTCCATGGCATAATAACCAACCCATCTCACTCTAGAAGCATAAATGTAATAAAAAAACATGCAATAAGCTAAGAGAATGGTGGATTAAGCTAAGTTAGGAGGAAAAATGAGCCCATATAATTACCCATTCCTGGGGCTCATCATCACCCCTCTATTAAAGGTGTTGCTCATCCTCTGAGCAACTAGTCCATCTCCTCATCCTTGATGGCCCTGATGGCCTCCCTAACATCCCGTGCTTTTGATGTGTGGTACTCTTCTTTGTCATGGAATCATGCCTTTCTTTCCACCTCTTCCCACTGTTGTTTCTCTTCTTCCTCTTTTCTGCCCTCTGGCAGTCCTAGTAGCAGTGGGGGACTTAGTTTGAGGCCAATCCAATTGACCTTCAAACTCTGCATAGAGTGCTTGTACAGTGGCACTCTCCTTAATGCTTCTTTCATCCTTGTTCGGGAGTGATACTCCCTGATCTGCAAGCTGTGTGGTAGTGTGTTCCACTTCCTCATACAAGCATGAATGCAGTCATCCCTAAGTAATCTTTCCATATCCTCACAATGTGCAATGGCCTAAGCCTGATCATTAATATACGTAGGGGCAATTTGAGGATTATTTGCAAGCAGCTGGTGTGTGCTGATGAGAGCCATGGGGTCTAATGGCTTAGCTCTGATCATTATGGGTTCATTTTGCTCTTTTTCCATCAACATTTTGATTTCTCTTGCCCTTTTCTCCTCATGATTAATCCATGAGGCCATGGCCATTAGTTGCAGGTCCCCTAGCCTAGCATTGGGGTCCCACACATTCATGTCTATGAGGGCCATGTTATGGAAATAGAACTATGCTATTTTTGCCTTGTCTTCTGAAGAGGTTTGGTCACATAGGTCCATGAACTGTCTATAATCCTAAAAATTCATTGTGCCTCTCTGTGCCAAAGTCTTGATCTGAAACTGTATCCATTAGTCTTTGAGGTATAATCCATTTGATTTTGCTGGTTTCTACACTGCAGTGCCTCCATTGACCAGCTGGCCATGCATGTCAATTGTGTCTCCTTTTCTTACAGCTGTCTTTTTAGCAACTAATTTTCTATTTCCAAGTGGGTTCTTGTGATTTCCTCTTTATGTCTTACAACACTTAACTTCCTGCCCATTTCTCTAAGCTTGTTCTCCATGTGGCTAATATCCTCTACCCCGTTGGATTTGGCGATTTGCATCCATCTATGGCTCCTTATCCTTTCTTTCTCCAACTCAAAGAAAAGTGGGATTGTAAATTTTTGTGGAATGATTCCCCCCCCTCAAGAAGGTTGTATTAAGAGCCCAAACTAGGATGGGGGTCAGGTTCTTATGCCTCTGCTCTTTCGTCCTTACCCTTTGGATGTTCTTCTACCCTTTTCTCAAGTTTTTCAGTCTCCTGTAGCTTTGTGAGGGTCTCCTGTAGAACAGTCTGTGCCTCTTGTAGAGTTATTTTTGTCCTGTAGTTGCACTCTTTCCTTCCAGGTGGAAGATATGGGACTTCCTCTTTCATATGTGATGGGGGCTTTAGAGGGAGAGTCTTCCCCTTTGACAGTGGGTGAATATTTAATTATAATAGGAACTGTTGAAGATGGCTGTGGTTTCCCTGTTTTTATCCTTGTCCTTTTCCGAGCCCTGAAATACATTGATGTCTGCCTCTTCCTCTTTTGTTTTGGTTTAATTGGGGTGCTGAGGGTAGTGAGGGTAGTTGCTGCCTCTCTTTCTAGGGTCTCAGGATACACTTCTGTCTTTTCTACCCCCTTTTCCTCTCCTTTTGTCTTTTTGTTTGTCTCTGTTGTTTTTGTTTCCTTTTTTTCTGTTTTGGTTTCTTCCTCCTCTGTTTTGGTTTCCTCCTTCTCCCCTTCTTGTTCCTAAGTTTCCTCCACCTCTCCTTCTTGTTGCTCTTCCTCCTCACTATCAGAAGGGTTGAGATCATATGTGAGGGCCTTTATATCATCTTCTTTTGTCATGTTTCTGAAGATTTCCCATGCTATGGGGATGGTGAAGGTGTGGAGGGCTTCTTCTACTAACGGTTTAATCAACCCATGGTGAGCCAATTGATGTGGACCTCCTGCCTTCAAATTAATGCTGGAGTCTATGAGGGACTCAGGAGAAAATAGGGGATGCCGAGTTTTTGGGGTGTTGGAGTGTCCATGCCATATCTCAACTCATGGAGAAGTCTAAAATGGTAGCCATAAACTATGATATACCTCCCTTCACAGGAAATATATTTGATAATTTGGTAACTGACCTCATCCCAAGGGTAAGGTATGATTGTTCTTCTAATGCCATTTTTTTCTTCAACGAGATGTTCATTTGGTTGGAAAAAGTTTTTCTTGGTAGATTGTCCAATTGGCTTTTCATCTTTGCTCCAAGGTAATCCAAGAGGAAGGGTGGTAACCCTACTAATAAATTCTGGGGTGATTTCCATGGAGATACCTCTAAACGTAATAGTGGCATAGGTCCTTGAGTGAGGGACGAAAGAAAGGGCAAACTCCTAAGCCACTTCTTCATCAAACCCGTAGAAATTTTCAAAAAATCGCATCCAATTTTCTCTGGTGAAAATGGCTACTACCTCGGGATGTTCATGGAGCCTGACTAAATTTGTGGGCTCCTTCCTCATGAATCCCCCTATCATTTATACCCCTTTGAAATACCCCAGGTAGAGATGGAGACAAGAATTTTGAAGAAACAGGAAAACAGAGAAAAACTGTGTGTGTTTTTTTTAAAGAAAACAGGCAAAAAGTTTTTATGTAATTCCTCTTCATCTACAGACTCAATTCCTCCTTAAAATTGTATCATTCCTTACACATATTGATAATCAAGGTGGGTATGCATAGAACCTACCTCTTCAAGCCAAAATTCAAGCAAAACCCCTGTGTTTTCTCCTTAAAAACTGCTTACTGCCCCTCTTGTAGAACTGGCTATAGGTGCTCCTGTAGAACCTGCTAGTGCTCTTGTAGAACGTTGATAGCAGGAGGATAGATGAAAGCAATGGAGAATGATGGTTTTGAGGCTATGGTGGTGACATAGAACTTTTTGTATCTAAGTGGACGAGGATGGAAGGAAAGAAAAGGTGGTGAAGGAGTTTCAAGGAGGAATACTTATTTCTTCTTTTAGATATTTCTGGTGATGGGGTGAGCTGGCAAAAAGGTACGTTTCCATATTTGGACTGTTGGTCCCCACTACCTTGTCATCATGGCTATTCCCTGCAATCACTTCTCATCATTGCATCAGAGTTTGTATACCCTCCACTACCTGTCCTTTGGATTTTTTTGTGAGTTGACTAGGCACACGTGTGGTGGCATCTCCGGATGAGTGCAGTCAACTAGATGAGGGTGGCCAGTTAACTAGACACATTTTCTCATTCAACCCTAACCATCTCATTTACTTATGCATATTTTTAAATTACATGAATGCAATAGGGGAGAGGGTTAGTCACTTACCTGGGAGTCGAATGTACATGTTGTGAGGCTTTTTGGTTCTTTTTGTTGTTGCATGCTTGTATTTCAGTTGCCGCGTGCCTGTATATTATTTGCTGCATGCTTTCTACTATTTGTTGTATGTCTTGCTTCCTTTGTGTAGGTATCCTTTGGCTAGATATGGCTTCAGAAATCTCCTTCAATCCCCTAGTTTCACTTCTTTTGCTGTTGTGGCTTGATTTTAAGGGGATCAATTGCTACAGGAAATCCTACAGGAGCTCCTGTAGCTGCGTCTCCCTTTAGAATTTCTAGCTGATTTTTGTGCTGGGAGTTGAGAGGATGATACCAGAGATGTTGATGGAGATGGAGAGGTATTTGGTAAGCTTCAGGTGAGATTTGGAGGTGCTGCTCCCTTTATTTTTTTTTGGTTTTTATTCTAAAAACTGGTTTTTGTGTTTTTCGACAGGGAGGAAAAGAAATGATGATGATGAGGTGTTGCAGGTGTGGGATGGATGGACAGGAAGGTGGATAGGTGTAGGAGGGTCTACATGCTCTTCATGAAACTTTCCAGCCCCTCAAATTGCTTTCTGGGACCATTTTTGGCTCTCTGTGATTTCTATAGGAGCTTCTTGTAGAATTCACAGGGCCTCCTGTAGAACACACAATCTTTGAAAAAAATCGCAGTGAGGTGCAAGAAAGGTCAAAAATGATGGAGAAGAATGTAGAGGAGATGAAATAGGCTTTGCGGCATCTTCTCTTGCTCCCTGTGGTCTGCGTGTAACCTGCAATGCACATTAAGAGTCATTTTTCTCTTCCTTCTTTTCTTTGCTTTTTTTTTGAAAGAAAACTAGGGAACCTCAAGGAGGTTTTCACCCCAATTGCCTACCCTGGGTGCCTCTAAGGGAGTTTTTCACCGAATGGTCTAATTCTCTCTCTTTTTTTTCTTTTTTCATCACTAGGCTACCTCAAAAGAGGCTTTCAACATAATGACGGGACTCATGCGCCTCATGGAGGTTTTCACTTGAGGCCCCCCTTTTTTTTTTTTTTTCTACTTCTTCAGTGAGTGGGTGGAGTGGAGGTTAAGACCTACTCCACAACCAATGCTATCTTATTCATATCTTCAATGAACTCTGGCTTGGAGAGGGGCTTCTTGTAAATTTTTAATCTATGTCCATTGACAAGCATGTGGATGGCTTCCTCATCAATGATTCTGATAAGAACTGAACCATTGTCATTGCATTTTTCCATAGTGTAGGGTCCTAGCCATCTTGTCCTCAGCTTACCTTTGAAGTATTTATAGCTTGATTCATAGAAAAGTGCCCAATCTCCCTCTTGGAATTGCTTCTCCTTGATGTTTTTGTCATGCCATATCTTCCTCTGGAGCTGAACTACCTCTGTGTGTAGAAGGACCTACAATATTTGTTCATCCAATCCATTGAGCTGGAGTTGTCTCTCCCTCTGTGCATGGCTGAGGTCTAGGTCCAGCTGAGCTGCCATCCTTAGTGTATTGTATTCAAATTCTATTGACAACAAAGCCTTATTCCCATAGACCAGTTCATAGGGTGTGAACCGTGTAGTGGTCTTCCATGTTGTGTTGTAGGCCCAACTGGCCTCAACTAGTCTATCCACCCAATCTTTTCTGCTGCTGCTGACTACCTTGGTCAGAATTCCTTCCAAAGCTCTGTTAGTGACTTCCACTTGCCCATTGAATTATGGATGGTAAGGGGTGGAAGTCCTGTGCTTGATTTTATGATGTGCGAGTAGGTCTTCAATAAAATTGGAAGTGAACTGACTGCCTTGATTTCTGACCAGTTCTCTTGGATACCCGAACTTATAGAATATGTTTTCTCTTAAAAACTTAGCTACTTTTTCCTCTGTTGCTACCTTGATGGCCTTGGTCTCTGCCCATTTTGTCAGATAATCGGTGCACACAATGATGTATTGCTTATGTTTTGAAGGAGGATTGATAGGACCCACAAAGTCCATGCCCTACTTCTCAAATGGCTCAAAGGTCACTTGAGGTTGCATGGGCATCTCACCCTTTGGAGTAGGTTTCCGCATCCTTTGACATCGATCACATTGGCTAGTATATCTCCTCACATCTTGATGAAGAGTGGGCCAATAGTAGCTTGCTTGCAATATTTTGAAGGGAATTCTCTTTGCTGCAAAATGACCTCCATAAGGCCCATCATGACAGGCCAGGATAATGTCAAAAACTTCCTCCTCCCTAACACATCTTTTCAATATTTGATATGGGCCAAGTTTGAAGACATTGCCCCAATCCAAGTGAAAGGGGTGCTTTTCCTTACGATCTTGCTCTTCTATTTTGAGGACAAGTGTGGTGGGAATTGTGTTGAAACTAAGTAATTTGCTATATTAGTAAACCATGGAGAGAGTACTGAGAGAGAAAATAGGTGTTCATTTGGCATTTGATCATCCACCATTCCTTCATCACCTACAGGAAAATTTACTCTAGACAAAAGGTCAGCAACAACATTTTCTTTACCAGGCTTATCAACAATGGTTAAATCAAAATGCTGCAGTAAAAACAACCATCTAATAATGCAAGCTTTTACATCTGGTTTGTTCATTAAATACCTAATTGCAGCATGATCAGTGTGTACAAAGCTTTGATAGTCTATGATGTAATGCCTGAATATGTTTAAGGAATGCACTACAGCGAGGAGTTCCTTCTCGGTTACCTTGTAGTTTAACTATGCCTTTGACAGATTTTTACTTATAAAGTATATGGCATAAGGTAGCTTTTCATCAATTTGTCCCAAGGTTCCTCCTATTGCTTTGTTTGAGGCATCTATGTGAATGTGGAAAGGTAGGGCTCAGTTTGGGCCTCTCAAAATTGGGGTAGTCACATGTTTTCTTTTCAAGGTATCTAGGGCTTCTTGACAATTTTTAGTCCATATGAACTCGACAACTTTTCCTAAAAGACCAAACAATGGAGAGGCTAAATTACTGAAATCTTTAATGAATCTTCTGTAATATCTAGCTAAGCCTAGGAAAATTCTAACATCTCTCACCTTTTGAGGTGGTGGGACCCTTTGGATGATGACAACTTTGTTGGGGTCCACCTGCAATCCTTGTTGAGATATTTCATGACCTAGCATGGTCCCTTCAGTCTTAAAAAATTCACATTTTTCTGGACTGAGGGACAGGTTCATTTCAATACACTTGTCCAAAACTTTTCCTAGGTTAGATAAAACTTCCTAAAAGTTAGAACTATAAGGAGTAAAATCATTCATATATATCTCCACTACATCATGAACCAGTTAAGAAAATATAATCAATACTGCTCTTTGAAAAGTGGCTGGAGCGTTGCACAAACCAAAAGGAAGGAATCGATATGCGAAGGTACCCTAAGGACAATTGAAAGTAGTCTTATCTTGGTCTTCCGAGCTGATTTGAATCTGATTGTACCCGCTAAACCCATCTAGGAAGGAGAAAAACATTTTCCCCGCCAGATCATCTAACACTTGAGCTATGAAAGGTAAAGGAAAATGGTCCTTTTTAGTGGCTTTGTTCAGTTCTTGATAATCAACACAAATTCTCCACTTACCATTTTTCTTTGGCACTAGCACCAAAGGAGAGACCCATTCACTTTCAAAGATGGGGTAGATGAATCCTGTATCGAGTAATTTTTGTAATTCTTCCTTAACAATGCCTTTAAGGGTTGCATTCATCCTCCTTTGAGGTTGCCTAACTAGTTTGCAATCTTCCTTAATCTATATATGATGAGTACATACTGAAGGGTGCACTTCCTTCATCTCCTTATAACTCCATGCAAAGGCATCTAAATGTTTCCTCAATAAGCTACATAGTTCCTTCCCCTAGGAAGTCGATAGGGATTAGTTATTTTCAAGATTCTTTCTAGGCTAAATTTCGGGTCAGCCACATGAAGGTCGGTTAAGGGATTGTCTTGGGTTTCTTTCACTAGATCTTCTAATGGAAAAACACTGGGGGGTGGATTCTGAATTAAATTTTCAACGATATCATCCTCATTTTGCGGTTTTCCCCTATGACAGTTTCTACTGCACATAGTGGTGTAGAATAGACTTCATCCTCATCCTCCTCCTCCAAATAGAGAGGTAGATCATGTTCTAGCAAGGGTTGGGCAAGAGGGTATAGGATTAGCTGCTTGGACATATGCATGTTCTTGATGGTCATGTTCCCAGCGCGACAATTGATGTAAGCATCAGTAGTGGCCAACCAGGGTTTTCCTAGGATGAGAGGATACCCATTGAGCTTTTCCTTTGGCTAGAGAACTAAGAAATCAGTAGGGTACTCCCAAGAATCAACTGAGACCATCACATCCTCCACAATCCCTTTAGGGGTCACGGTGGAGGGGTCTGCTAGCTACAATACTATTGTGGTCTTCCTCAAGGATCCCTGGAGGTTAAGTTTGAGCATGGTGTCCTTTGTCATCACATTAATAAGCTCCCAGATCAATCAAGGTGTGTGGGATCATGGTGCCTTTGATGTGGACATCAACTACTGGGCTTCCAGGGTCCAAATATTTCAGACAGATTACTTGCCCCAACATCAGGTCGGACAGTTGTCCTATGCCATTGATGGTTGGGGCATCTCTCTTGCACCTACCTAGATGCCTAAAGAAATTATCTTTGATCATTCTATTGTATATAGGCACATCCTTTATGGCTTGGAGAATTGGTATATTTACACATAACTGTTTCAACTCTCCCAGAAATTCAGTTTCTTCTAGGGTGGGTTGTGTTGTTCCGGATAGTCTCTCAGGAAAGGATGGAATTTCTTTAGGTTCACTTTCCTATTTATCTTCCTCAACCTCCTTAGGGGGAGGTTGGCTATCTGGGAGAACCTTCCCAGATCGCAGGTTAATCTCCTGAATCTCCAAAACATAGGTTGGGCATGATGGTTCCCCACTATATACTTGTTGGGCCTATCTATTGTTCAGGTTCGGGTTTGGTTGGGTAGGCATTTGGGTTTGCCTTGGTGGAGCAGGAGGTAATGGTTGTGGTTGAGCAGGTGGTGGAGGCAAAAGAGCAAGAGGATAGTTTTACTAGGGCCTCCATCCCTGATGAGATGCATTCCACTGAGGTTGTGGCTAAGCATAGGATTGAAATGAATGAGCAGCTAGTAGGGAATGATATTGAGATGGATAGGACCAAGGAGGAGGCATGGACCAGGAAGGATGAGTAGGGGGGGGGCAAGAAGGTATGGAAGTGGCTTGTTTGGGGTTGTAGTATGCTTGGGATGTCCCTTGCATCCCCTGTTGGTATGGTCTAGGTCCATGCTATCTCCTTTGGTTCATGAAATAGAGTGGTTCAGTGGCTCCTTCGACCCCTTGGTATACATCTTTAGCAAGGAAGGGCACTTATCTATAGAATGATCTTCTTCATAGACTGAACAAACCTCTATAAAGTTCAATAGAAATTCGTTCCTAGGATGCCTTCTAGTGCACCTAGGACAGAAAATGGCCAAAGCCCTCTCTGCTTCCTCTTGTTTCCTTTTGATATGCAAGGTATCCATTTGCATGGCAAGAGTCTGCAACATCTCACTCTTGAAGTCTTCCGGCATGTGTCCAAGTTCACATTTGATGGATGAACTGTATGAGGAGGTACTAGCTATGGGTTGACTCCCCTACCTCTCTTTCTGGCTGCTCTAGAATGGTTTCTAAAAATAGTCTTTATGTCCTCATAAGGTAGTTGGTAGATGTCCCCCCAAACCGGTAGATGGAGGGTGTCTAGAAGGTCTTCTGGAATTCCCTTGAGCAAGACCAACTTTAGAGATTCGGGGTCAAGTGTGCACCTGGCCCTTTTATAATTGAGCTGGAACCTCTCTTCATAATCTTCCAAAGATTCATCACTTCCCATGGTCATTCGGAAGATTTCTTCCTTGGTATCTTTTGACCTATAGTAGTCTCGACATTTTTTATTAAATGCTTGCTGCATTTGAGCCCAAGTTGTGATGTTATTTCCAGGTAACCCCATGGACCAACGCAATGCTGCATCCTTGAGGGTAGTGTTAGCTATGCTACAAACTTATGCATTTGGAGAACCAAATTAATACTGTGGTAGTGTTGTTTCGTGTCTGAGGATCTTGCAACAGTCAATTGAATTCTTCTTCCTTCATTTTCTTTATACCCTTATAACTCCCGCTACCTCTGTTTTCCTCTGTTTCCCTCTAGATTTCTCCATAAACCCCTGAAATCCATCAGAGCCCCATTTCAATTTAGCCCCAGGTGCTAATGGTGTTAAACCCATATAGCCGCATGCCTTGCAAAAAAAGTGCTACCCACGGGGTCTTTTCCCCCGTTATATCAATTAAAAGCACATGCTTTTAGCCTTAGTCGTCTGATCATTTCCCGCAACATCTGACGTTGTTCGCTTTTCCCACTGCTGAGACCTACACAACCGTTAGCCCACAGGGAAAGCGAGTTTCCTACCGTCACATCTGCCACGCATCACAGTTCCATTGCGTCGCGCTCCCACGTACAAATTCCGCCTGAATCTAGTAAGCGATGCGGGGATACTGCTTATTGCCCTTTTTGCACGTCCTTCGTTCGTTATTGCCCATGCATTTTTTCCCCCATTGATTGTCAGATCTGCCTGTATGAGATCCAATGGCCCTCACCTATTCCACATCCATACCTCTCGATACTCCTCTGCAAACAAATATTCACCGTCCATCTGCGCATCCAACGGTCAGCCTCGTTTCGCCTTTTGGTACGTCCACCTGCCATGAAGTCCATGTTCATTGATTTTTCCGTGCATCTGAAGGATGAAGGTAGGTAGCACCTATACCTGGCACAATTACTCTTCAACTACCTCATTCAAGAGCACTATGGCCGAAGAACAAAAGGACACTCCTCGAGCAGTTCACAACATTAATCAGTTATGGATCATTCTTTCATAGGACATTTTACCTACTCAAGAAGGACAACAAAGTACCAAAAATGTCAAATGTATTTATTGAAAGTAGCAGATTGTATCAGAGACCCATATCACAAAATTAATGTGGTTGGTGGTCCCTTATGACCTCTCCACGCATAGGATAGTAGATCATTTTGTAAACAAACTCTATATATACCCAGAAGATAGATGTAGTCTATGATGATGGTTGATGGTTTTGGTTTTGATGTAAGGTTCAACTTCTGGAGACTGTAACTACTGTGATACCTGCAGCGTTTGGTCTTCATTTCAGCTAATACAAGCTTCTTTTGATGTTAATTGCTCACTTTCCACTTCTTCTCTATTCTAGGCTGTGCCTGTCATGCATTATTTCATGTGCTATTGATGTTTAGCATTAGAGGGGTTGTCATCCCACCTCTGTGTTAGAATCTAGTATGTATCATTGAATGTGTATGCATGTTTCTATTGTTTTAGTGCCAAAGAGGTTTCATCCTGTCTGTGCATTAAGAAATAGATTTGCAGACCTCTTCATTGGTTGCAACCGGCCATCCTGTGCATATACTGGTGTGATCACTATTCTCCATCATCACCTTATCCTCAAACTGTGAGTAATTGGTGGTCTAAAGCCTTGTAGTCTGGGGGTGTTCACCCATGTCTGGGGTCAAGCATAGTAGAAGTGGTTATCTAGCTTGAATATGCATCAGACCTTCCATTCATCCATTTCCAACATTTTGTTGAGTTTTTAATGTTCCCGAGCATCTCTGAGATACAACCTAGGAGAGTTTCTTGGGGTGATAACATTAATTGGCATCGTTGTTGGGGAGAGGAGATTGAAGCTCAGCTTCCCTGGGAAATGACATAGTTCCAGATTTTGATGATAGACAAAGTCTGGGAACATTTCTGGTTGTAATCATCTATCTGGTGACTCCACTGGAGGAAGACCAGCCTTTGGTGACTCCACGTTCCAGTCCTGGCTCAGTTTGTGAGACATACTCAAAGAAATCCTCAGAAATCACCAGCTGACCCAGTGCCTGACCCTGAGAATATTGTCAAATCGAAGAGAACTTCACAGAAGGGAGCATCAAGATCAGGAAAGCCTAAGAAATCTTATATATCTCTGCAAGAGGAGGTTATAGTTGAAAATAGATGGTTTGAAGAATCAAAACCTTGTATTGCTAGTGAAGAATCAACTGCAAAGATTCAAACAGCTCATTGTGTATTTAGTTCCCCTTTGGATCTGAGTCCAAAGATAGTTTCCCATACAGTGCATCATATTCCCTTGTCTTTGTCATCCATTTTATTGTTCCCCACTATCTAGTCTGCCAATATCCTTCCACATATCCTAATCATGGCAAGCTAGCAAGCTCCCACAAGGATGGAAAGGACTGTTGCTGCTAGGTATGGACCCTTAGTTTTTCCTATTCCTTTGAATGCCATGCCTGCAGGAGAATATCAAAAATACATGCCTAAGTTCACTGGTACAAATGGGGTAACAGCTGAAGAGCACCTTGAGTATTTCTATAGTTATGCTGATAACTTAGATATTAGTGAAAATGATGTGTGGATGAGAGTTTTTGTCCAAAGCCTTGACGGAGAGGCTAGAAAGTGGTTCAGAGAATTGACCTCTAGATCTATTGCTGATATTGAAGCCTTAGATGAAGCATTGTTGAAGCACTGGGGAGATAAAAGGGACTTTATGTATTACCATACCGAGTTGGTAACTTGAAGAACTCAATATAATGGCTACAGAAAAGCTTAAAAGTAACTCTGACAAAAGGAGATAGAGAAGCGAGGCTTCTTCTTCCTCTGCCTCGTCTTCAGAGCCGAAATTAGACAAAATGACTAGAATGATAGAGTCATTGGCTGCTGAGATATCTAAGCTAAAGGTTGAGCAAAATTCAGGAAAAGCAAGGCAGCAGAACACTTTTGCTCAAAGAAATCCAAATCCATTTAGAAGAGCAAATGAGCAGTTGCAAATAATTCAGAGGGGTAAAGAACCAAATGAAGAACACAAAGTTAAAGATCCTTTTCAAAATGTAGTCATGGAGGAGGAACAAGTTGAAGATGAGGATGAAATACCTTGAATGGAAGATCAAAGCAGTGCTGCCTTCTTAACAATAGCTGAATATGAAGAATCTTTGCTGCAAGAACAAGATAGTCAATGGGACAGAAAAGCTGTTCTGCAGACTGGTGAACAACAAAGATACAATCTGAGGCCGAATGCAAATAATGCCAAGGAGAATCCTGCCCAAAGAACTGCTATTCAAATAGAATTACAGAATACCAAACAGAAAAGACTAGCAACTGATCCAGTCATCCTGAAAGCTCCAGTTCAAGAGGTAAGAGGTCCTGACAAGTCCCCTTCCCCTTTCAACTTTGAAGCAAAAGTCCAGAAGTTAAAAATATTTGTGCCTCTGTTAGAACTTGTAAAGAGTGAAGTGTTTAGAAAGCCTATCCTAGAAGCCCTTGAGCTGAAAGCCACACAAACCTCCACTGATTCTGTCAATTTGCAACGTGATAGGCCTGTAGTTGTGCTTAGCCCAATGACTAAACCTGCTGATAATAACTCTCCATCTTTTTATGTCTCCTTGACAATTCATGATAAAATCCTTCACAACTGCCTGCTAGACACAGGGGCTAGCCACAATCTGATGCCAAAAGCTGTCATGGAAGAGTTAGGCCTTGACATCACTCGACGTTATCATGATTTATTCTCTTTTGATTCAATGAAAGTGAGATGCCTAGGACTGATCAAAGACCTAGCCTTTACCCTAACTCAGCTACCCATGAAGAGCATGGTAATGGACATAGTGGTGGCAGATGTCCCTCCTGAGTTTGGCATGCTGTTGTCTAGAGGATGGATTAGGAGACTAGGTGGGACATTACAGAATGATTTGTCTTATGTTACTATCTTGGTATTTGGAGGTGAAAGTAGGAGACTATACAGAGAAGTGTTAAGAAATTTACCCAAGAACATAAATTAATTACCGAGAGGAATAAATATAAAATTAACCAGCAATAACCATAAACACATAAATACACATGTTTATCCGGGAAAACCCTAAATCCAGGGAAAAACCCAATCATAATGAAATTTCATTATCCTTGGCCAAAACTCTGGCCAATCCGGCCAAGTGAGCCTTCACCGCTCACCTCCAGGCCATGCGTTACAATGAAGTCCTTCCAGCCTTTTATAGGCTCCATTACATATAATACCACGGGCAGAATACCATGGGTGCACAATACCATGTGCCCCAAAAACCATCACTGTTTAACCTGGTCAACTTTGACTCTATCCCGAGTCAAGTTTACCTAACAATTTCCCCCCTTAAACTTGACTCGAGGTTCTTTGACTAACTCCAGCCAAACCTGCTAAGTGAGACAATCCCGCTCACTCTAGCTCTTACCCCCCTCAAAGTTTTTACTCGGGGTATTGTTAACCTGACATCCCCCCTATCAGCTAGGTCTAACCCAGACTTTACCGGTGATCACCAAGGTGTACACATGCCTTACCAGGTCTTACAGTAGTATGCCCATTTACATGCAATAATTTTGACTTCATTAATTATTAATTTTTTTTTTTTGTTTACTGCTGCAGTGATTTTGATCCATCCTCTCTCAATTTGATTTGCTCAAAAAAAAACTTCTATCAAACTGCTTGAATTCCCATCCAACATCATTGTAGAATTGTCATCTACCATGAATTCCTTCATTCTTGTGTCGATTTTGACTCTCATATTTCACATACAGGTGCACCAGGGCATTCCCCACATACACATCAGACAGAAACCCACCTTTAATTATTCCCTCGTGGACCTCTTTGCCATGTTCCAGGGCTGCCAAGTTAGCGCATGGTGTCAGCACACAAGAAAACGTGAACTCATTCGGTTGAATTCCATCTCTCCACATATGGCAATACAATTTCAATGCCTCCTGCCCATGCCCGCATTTGGCATAAGCTGCAATCATTGTAGTCCAAGAAACCACATTTCGTTCACGCATCCCGTCCAGAACTGTGAATGCCTCGCCGGTCGATCGTGTGAAGTGCCTCCTTCGGTAGGCTTTTCCCCAACAACAATTTCAGATCGTCAGAGATGTTATGAGGATTGATTTTGGCATCGCCATTGACATCGAAATTGCTACGTTGCGACGATGGCAGTGCAGCTGCAGAAAACCTGGATAAGAGGCACCAACATCGCAGTCTCGCTAGCTCGTAATGAGTGTGCCGTGGCATTTTGTGATATCTAATTGCAAAGAACAATACATAGCCCACTATTCAAGAAAATAATAAAACTTGAACAATGAGAAACCAGATCAAACTTGTCTTCGACTTTTCTTGTTTTGCATTAATCTTCTTTCTCACTCTGTCATGATCTCGTCTTGATCTTGCCCTGTCATTAACGTGGGCAGGGTGGAAAGGCGATTGGGACCCGAAGAAAAAAAAAAGAGAGATCTTGGACAGAAGGAGGTACCCCGCCGATCTAATCTACAAATCCAGATTAGATCTGATCAAATCCAACTTCTTTTCATATGCAAATACGTTGACAATCAAACTCTACATAGAAGATCCGTTATCTTCTCATGCAAATTTAACTATCCACCAGGGCTTCGACCAACATCGTTGATCCGGATCCATACCAAATCTGAATTCTTTAACCATTTTCAACGGTGATCTCACGAGCAATAACAACAAACTTCTGGGCTGATTCTTTTATCCATTGGGCTAAAATAAATCCTTAACTGAAGGCGTACATTCGAAGCCCAAACCCTCAACCATGGCTCTGATACCAATTGTTAAGAAATTTACTGCACAACATAAATAAATTACCGAGAGGAATAAATATAAAATTAACCAGCAATAACCATAAACACATAAATACACATGTTTATCTGGGAAAACCCCAAATCCGGGGAAAAACCCAATCATAATGAAATTTCATTATCCTTGGCCAAAACCCAGGCCAATCCGGCCAAGTGAGCCTTCATCGCTCACCTCCAGGCCATGCATTACAATGAAGTCCTTCCAGCCTTTTATAGGCTCCATTACATATAATACCATGAGCAGAATACCATGGGTGCACAATACCATGTGCTCCAAAACCATCACTATTTCACCTCGCCAACTTTTGACTCTATCCTGAGTCAAGTTTACCTAACAATTTCCTTCACCGCTCACCTCCAGGCCATGCATTACAATGAAGTCCTTCCAACCTTTTATAGGCTCCATTACATATAATACCATGGGCAGAATACCATGGGTGCACAATACCATGTGCCCCAAAACCATCACTATTTAACCTCGCCAACTTTTGACTCTATCCTGAGTCAAGTTTACCTAACAAGAAGCACATCTGGCATACATCATCAGTGATGAGAAGAATCCTTCTAATCATCCTATTTATGTTGTGGACACTGATTTTGGAGCTTGAATTCTCCAAATAGAAGATCTCAAAAGGCCTTAATGTAGCTTAGAAAACAAATAGTTCAGGCCGAAGAAGAGCAAGGAAGTCAAGTTTGGGAGATGTTCTTTGATGGAGCGTGTTCCAGGGAGACTGCAGGAGCAATGTGGTGCTGATATCTCCAAAAAAAAAAAGCACATAGCTATCTTTTAAGTTGGCCTTCCAAGTCACAAACAATATAGCAGAGTATGAAGCTCTGATATTGGGCCTGAATGCAGCTAAAGACAGAGGAATAAAAAACATAAAGGTGTTTGGAGATGTTGATCTGATCATTCAATAGGTAAATAGAACACTTCAAGCAAAGCACCCAAGGCTGAAAGCATACAGAGATGAGGTATGGAGACTCAAATATTTCTTTGACAATTTCTATATTTCATATATTCCTAGAGCCAAAAATCAGCTTGCTGATTCTCTTGTTGTGTGTGCTAGCATGTTTATTCCCCCATGCCTCCCAGACTAGTTTACGAAGTCCAAATGAAATACAGACCATCCTTGCCTGATAATGTCCACCATTGGAAAGTGTTTGAAGATGATGATGAATTGAATAGGTTCCTGCAAGTAATGTCTCAGGAGCCAAAGTAATGTCTTTCATAGATGGATTTTCAGGCTTTAATCAGATTGTTGTGCACCCAGATGACCAAGAAAAGACTGCATTCACCACTCCTTGGGGCACTTTTATGTATGCCAAGATGCCTTTTGGACTGATGAATGCTGGAGCCACCTTTCAGAGAGCTATGGATATAGCATTTGTGGGAGAGAAGGATAAATTTGTCCTTATCTACCTTGCTGACATAACAGTATACTCCAGTAGCCATCAATACCGTTTATAGCATTTGAAGAAAGTGTTTTTAAAGTGCAGAAGGTTTGGGATTTCAGTCAATCCTAAAAAGTCACAATTTGCTTTAGAGGAAGGCAAGCTGTTAGGACATGTTGTTTCTACTGCAGGTGTCCAAATTGAGCCAGAAAGAGTAAAGGCCATACAAACTTTGTCTGTCCCGAGATTAAAGAAGGACATTCAGTCCTTTCTATGCAAGGTCAATTTTGTGAGGAGATTTATACCAAATTTTGCTGAACTTGTGAAGCATATTACCTCCATGTTGAAGAAGGGGTCAAAGATCAAATGGACCGAGGTAGCAAGAAAATAATTTGATTCCATTAAAAAAGCCATTACGGAGGCTCCTATGTTAATTAGTCTAGATTACAGCAAGGAGTTCCATATATTTTCTTTTGCCTCTAATGACACCCTTGCAACTGTTTTATTGCAAGCAGACGAAGAAGGCTCAGAGCATCCAGTGGCATTTTTGAGCAGAACATTAAGGGATGCTAAGCTGAGGTATGATATCATTGAAAAACAAGCATATGCTCTTATTAAATCTTTGAGATCTTTTAGAGTTTATATTTTACATTCCAATATAATTGCATATGTACTCTCTGTTGCAATAAAAGATGTCTTAACACAACCTGACGCTAATGGAAGAAGGGATAAATGGATTGCAAGGATAATTGAGTTTAATATAGAATTGAAGCCCACCAAGCTTGTCAGAGGTCAAGGTCTTGCCAGGTTATTAGCTAAAGAAAATTGCAGAACATTGGACATAAACCTCATGTGCTTGAATTCAGAAAATGGACAAACAAAAGAACAGGAAGCAGCTGAGCCGAACAAAAAGCAGTCAGTGGCCGGAAATCTAGCTTCTTGTGATTCGTATTCTGCAATGATTAAGTTCTTGTTGACGCTAGAAATCCCTCCAAGATGTACTCAAAGTCAAGCTAGAACTATAAAGCTTAGGGCAGCAAAGTATTTCATCAATGAAAATCTGCTCTATTGGAGGGATCCATCAGGAGTGCTTTTGAGGTGTCTGGACAAAGAATAGTCAATAGAAGTTATGCAGCAGTTTCATTCCAACATGTGTGGAGGGCACCATTATTGGAAGACTATAGCTCACAAAATTCTCAGAGCTGGTTACTATTGGACCTCCTTATTTTCTGATGTATTTTCATTTGTTAAATCTTGTGACAGGTGCCAAAGATTTGAATGGAAACAACAATTGAAGTCTCTGCCCTTAAAACTAATACATGCAAAAGGACCTTTTTAGCAGTGGGGCTTGGATTTCATTGGAGAAATTAATCCACATTCCAATGGCCAGCATAGATGGATATTAGTAGCCATTGACTATTTCACAAAATGGATTGAAGAAATCCCTACCAGGAAGGTTGATCATAATGTGGTCATGAAGTTTTTAATTGAAAATATCTTGACCAGATTTGGTTGTCCACATAAATTAGTTATAGATAATGCAACAACCTTCAAAGCAAAAGAATTGGTGGACATGTGAAATTCAATGGGAATTAAACTGGTCCATTTCACCTCATATTATCCTCAAGGTAATGGTCTAGCAGAATCTTCCAAAAAAAGTTTAATAAGGATCATTAAGAAGTTGTTGGAAGATAACAAAAAGAATTGGCATTCCAAGCTCAAGTATGCACTTTGGGCTGACAGAGTGACCATTAAGATATCCATAGAGAATTCTCCATTCAAGCTGGTGTACAACATAGAGGCAGTATTTCCAATTCAACTTACTCTCCCTGTTGCAAAATTCCTACAACAAGAACAGAATGAGGAAGAAGGTATGGCAGAGAGAATCACTAATTTAACAGAGGTACATCAAATCAGAGAACAGCTGGTTGAGAAGGCTACAACACATCAGAAAAAGATCAAGGAAGCTTTTGACAAGAAGACAAAGGCAAATAAATTTCAAGTGGGAGACTTAGTTTTGAAGTGGGATGCACTGAAAGAAAAGAAAGGCAATCATGGGAAGTTTGATGCTTTCTGGATAGGGCCTTTTATTATTTCTCAAATCCAAGGGAACAATACCTTCATACTGCAAAGTATGGGAGAACAGGCAGTTTTTGATGGCCCAGTTAATGGGCGTTTTCTAAAAAATTATATTGTTTAAGATCTTTTGGCCTTAAAGTTGTAAATATTCTATTCTTATCAGTTTAGTGTAGGTTCAGATAGACTCCATGCCCAATGGAACACTAGGAAAGTTTTGATAATTTGTTTTTCATTAGGAAGGCATTGATTTGCAGGTTCTTGAGACCTCACAGGGAGGATCTCATCCCCATAAGGAGTCGGTGTTAGCTCTGCTACAAATTTATGCATTTGGAGAACCAAATTAATACTGTGGTAGTGTTGTTTCATGTCTTAGGAGCTCACAACAGTCCATTGAATTCTTCTTCCTTCATTTGCTTTATACCCTTATAACTCTCGCTACCCCTGTTTTCCTCTGTTTCCCTCTAATTTCTCCATAAACCCTCGAAATCCATCAAAGCCCCATTTCAGTTTAGCCCTAGGTGCTAATGGTGTTAAACCCATATAGCCGCATGCCTTGCAAAAACAACGCTACCCACAGGGTCTTTCCCCCATTATATCAATTAAAAGCACGTGCTTTTAGCCTGAGCCATCTGATCATTTTCCGCAAGATCTGACATTGTTTGCTTTTCCTGCTGCCGAGACCTGCACACCCATTAGCCCACGGGGAAAGCGGGTTTCCTTCCGTCACATCTGCCACGTGTCACAGTTCCATTGCATCGCACTCTCGCATACGAATTCCGCCTGAACCCAGTAAGTGGTGCGAGGATACCGCTTACCGCCCTTTTTGCACGTCCTCCATTTGTTATTTCCCATGCATTTTCTGCCTCTGGTGATCGTCAGATCTGCCTGTATGAGATCCGATGGCCCTCGCCTATTCCACATCCATACCTCCTGATACTCCTCTGTAAACAAATCTTCAACGTCCATCTGCGCATCCGACGATCAGCCTCGTTCCACCATTTAGTCCGTCCACCTGCCATGAAGTCCACGTTCATTGATTTTTCCATGCATCTGAAGGATGAAGGTAGCCAGCTACTTGTACCCGACACAATTACTCTTCAACTACCTCATTCAAGAGAACTATGGTCGAAGAACAAAAGGACACTCCTCGAGCAGTTCACAACATTAATCAGTTATGGATCATTATTTCATAGGACATTTTACTTGCTCAGGAAGGACAACAAAGTACCAAAAATGTCAAATGTATTTATTGAAAGCAGCAGGTTGTATCAGAGACCCATATCACAAAATTAATATGGTTGGTGGTCCATTATGACCCCTCCACACAGAGGATAGTAGATAATTTTGTAAACAAACTCTATATATACCCAGAAGACAGATGTAGTCTATGATGATGGTTGATGGTTTTGGTTTCGATGTAAGGTTCAACTTCTGGAGACTGTAACTACTGTGATACCTGCAGCGTCTGGTCTTCATTTTCAGCTAATACAAGATTCTTTTGCTATTAATTGCTCACTTTCCACTTCTTCTGTGTTCCAGGTTGTGTCTGCCATGCATTATTTCATGTGCTATTGATGTTTAGCATTAGAGGGTTTGTCATCCCACCTCCTTGTTAGAATCTAGTATGTATCATTGAATGTGTATGCAGGTTTCTGTTGTTTTAGTGCCAGAGAGTTGTCATCCTCTCTGTGCATTAAGAAATAGATTTGCAGACCTCTTTATTGGTTGCAGCCGGCCATCACAGGGTCCTGTGCATCTGCTGGTGTGGTCAGTATTCTCCATCATCACCTTATCCTCAAATTGTGAGTAATTGGTGGTCTAAAGCCTTGTAGTCTGGGGGTGTTCACCCATGTCTGGGGTCAAGCATAGTAGAAGTGGTTATCTAGCTTGAATATGAATCAGACCTTTCATTCATCCATTTCCAACATTTTGTTGAGTTTGTAATGTTCCTGAGCATCTTTGAGGTACAACCTAGGAGGGTTTCTTGGGGTGATAATAGGTAGAAGGAAATAGTTTCAACTTTTACTCGTCTTATGCATAGTCATAGGTTCAATAGATAACAACAAACTCAAGAAAAAGGTGTTGGGATATTTTGTAGTCAACCCATGGAAGTGAGGTAGGGCTGAAGGGCTTATGTTATTCATTTTGGTGTCCCCATTAGTCTCTCAGATGGGAAAGGTACCCTCTACTCTTTCTCCATCCCCCCTAGCATTTTTGTTTTCAGCCATTGTCTCAGGAGGGATGTTTTCTTCTTCTTCGTCCCCTATAGCTTCTCCAAATATCCTTGGTTGTTCAACTAAATGTTCTTCCTGGTAACTGCCACTGAAGAAGAGAGAAGGGTGGCTATGTGATGTGGTGGAGGTGTTGGGAAAGAATTTTCTTGAATTATCTTTGTTCCTATGAGGCATGAAAAGAAATCTTTTGGTTGATTTTTGCTGAAATGGAAATTGCAGAATTGAAAGGAAAGCAAGGAAATGACTAATCTACTTTTGCTCAAATAAACTACTTAGCAGAATGTTGAAGTAGAAAATAGAAGAAAGCAGTAATCACAAAATACTCTGACGCTTCCCCGGAAATGGCTCCAAAAAGGTGGTGAGCACTAGTATTGCATCAATAACGCTGTAACTCCTGGGCTTCCTACTTTAGTTTTATCAACCCGGTAGTTCGTAACAAACTTGCAAGCGACAGTGCTGTATGCACAATTACTAGTTCTTAGTATAGGTTGTCACTTGGTCAGCTAGTGCAAGATCACTAGGAGCTCAAGCCAACTTCTATGGATTCTATAAGAAGCTCTATATGTGATGAAAGAAAGGAAAGCTTACTCTATAGATGCTACTCTACTTGTAGAAATGAAAAGAAGATTGAAATGTAAAGGAAACCTAGCAAACCCTACTTAACCAACTAATTCTACTTTTGCAGAAAGAGAGATGAAAAACCATGAAATGAATGCTATTAACTACTTAGGAAGTAAACAACATTTACTCAAGCTATTTATAGAAGTTAATGAGAAAAAAACATCTTTTTGGATTTTTATGTATTTTTATGTGAAATTGTCATGCATGTAATTTATATGATTGTGAATGTGGAAGCAATTAGGTGGCGATGGAGGGTGACTTTGGGATTTGTAGAGGTGTAGGATGGTGTGGATGGGTCTTAGGAGGTCCCAGGTGGCCTTCTGGAGGCTTTTCCTACAATCAGACTTCAAAAAGAAGCTTACAGGAAAATCTTTAGGAGACCGCAGGGGATCTATAGGAGGTCTACAGGAGGATATCGAGAGCAGTTTTGGAGGTTTTAAAGGTGGGAAAGTAGGTGGAAAAGGTAGTTGAAGGGTAGGATGATGTGTTAAGGTGTCTAGGGTTCATCAAGAATTTTTAGGAGAGAGAAGATGGTCATATTTGTCCAAGGAAAGAGAGGAAAGTTTATTGGAAAAGTGCAGAAAACTAAGGTAGATTTGTGAGGGACTTTGGGTGGCCTGTGGAACATAGATCAAAGAGAGATGGTGATGGATGATTGGATGAATTATTGTGAGAAGAGATTTTCTGCAAGAGAACTAAAAATCAAACAATGAAATTAAGCAAGCAAAGAAACTAGACATATAAAAAAAATAGAATTTTCATCAAGCTAATCTAAACTTTGATCTAGGAAAGTAAATGCCGAAAAATGTTACATGGGAAGAAATCATGGAAGGGAATTTATTGCAAAGACAGAAATGAGCATGGAAAAATAGATCTTAAAGCAAATCATTAACCTTCTAACAAACTGCAACACTAGAAATCCTATGGAGAAGGAAAATCCGTGTTTTGGTGGCAGCAAGAGAGTCTTGGCCTCAGTTCATGGCTCCACAGGGAGGAAAGGAGGCCAAGGCTTTATTGATAGCATTTTTGTACCTTCTTTCTATCACTGTTCAACCTACTATAGAAAACTCAAATGGAAACAACCTTCTAAATTACCAAAAGCAACATATTCTTAACCAAGAAAGAAATTTATCTAACAACAACTAATCCATAAACTGAAAAAAAGAATATAAATACAAACAAGAGGAGATTGGCTGCTTGGATTGGGCCCTAACGCAAGAGCTTCAGCCCTCTGAGGTAAATTAGTGCTAGCTCAAAAAGGATCTCATCTTTGTTATCAAAATAATAATAAGATTACATAAAATTCTCAACAAAAGTAAGCTTGAAGTGAGCAAAGCAAAACTACAACAAAAATTAGAAAATTTGACTAACTTCCTAATGAGGCCCTAGGCCTCTCTACTTATACAAAAGAAGCTTCCAATAGCTTCCTTAAAATTAGGGAGGCTTGGCTCCCAAAACTTGAGATAAACAAAAGTTATCCTCCACTTGCTTGGCTGCCTCCTAGTGCATTGATTTGGCTGTTTGTGCTTCGAGCTTCCTGAAGGATAATTCGAAGTGGGGAGTCATAAATGAGGGGGACACCCTCCTATAAATCCTTTCCCTTGTCTTGTTTGAATATTTTCTGCCAATTTTCCATTAAATCTTTGAATTTTTCTCCAAAATTCAACAAAAATATGCATTAAACACACATTAGACTCCATGGCATAATAACCAACCCATCTCACTCTAGAAGCATAAATATAATCAAAAAACATGTAGTAAGCTAAGAGAATGGTGGATTAAGTTAAGTTAGGAGGAAAAATGAGCCCATATATTTACCCATTCCTGGGGCTCATCACCTATTTGGAATGTAATTCACGAGTCTGCAAAATATCTAACTTCCTTAGATCATATCTTCGAAATATAGCAAGACAAGATCTGAAATTTGGACCTGAGGTTTAGTGCGATTTCATCTCAAATGGGTTTTTTTTTGGCTTTTAAAACGTCGCAGAAAAACATTATAGTGACAATGCCATGATGACTTATTTGGAGCAACAAAACCCTAGAATCCAAAGCTTTGATACCAAATGTTATGAAACCAGCTTACGAAAAGATAGAAAAGATAGATGAACACCTTAGAAATAAGCCTCTTTGAGGGGGCAACCTCCTTTTCATTACAAAAATGAACAATTCTTGGATGATTCAAATGACAAGACCTCCTTTCTATATATAGGAGTTTGAGGGTCATAATATAATTAGAGTGGACATAACAATAATAATGTAAGGCCACAATACTAACAATAGTGGGCTTCTATTGGGCACAATAATGACAATATGGGGACTACATGGGCACAAAAATATAATAAGGGGGTTGTACTAATAACAATAAGGGGTTACACCAGTAGTATAGGAACCTAACAATCTAACTGGACTTAACTTAGTTAACTGAGCTAACTAATTACAATTCATCCTTATCTCTTTAACTAAGGGATAAATTCCTTAATCAATGGGATAACTATTGCATGTCCTCATATAGACTTCATGTTTGATTTTCTCCATCTAATTAACTCAAGATGAATTAATTAATTATTAATCAAATAGCTGCTAAAAACAAATTCGAATTTTACTTCTCAATTTTAGTTCAGGGACTAACTAAAATTGGAAGGTATCCCGAAATGCTATTTATGGTAGTGCTATTTTTAGCACTTCTATATTTAGCATTTCTTGTTGCTATTTTCAACACTCCCTCTCAACAAGAAAGGGATTATTAGTCATCCCAATCCTATCTCTATGGAACTCGAACTTGCATTTTGACAATGCCTTAGTCAAAATATCTGCATCCTGCTCCTCGGTCGAAACATATATCAACAACATGATCATCTTCACCACACAGTCTTGGAGATGAAGGTAATAGATATCAATGTGCTTGGACCTGTCATGAAACATTGGATTCTCAAAGCATTTGATACAACTCTAATTATCGCAATAGATCACGATTGGATCCATCCTCTGACCAAACAATCGCACTAGAATCTTCCGCATCCAAATGACCTTGCATGTTGCTTGACTAGTAGCCATGTATTCAGCCTCTGCTAAGCTAAGTGCAACTGAACTCTGTTTCTTGCTATACCAGGAAACTATAGCTGAACCAATGTTGAAAATTCCTCCAGAAGTGCTCTTCCAGTCTGATGGACTCTCTGCCCAATCAACATCTTTGAAGCCCTGAAGCTTCACTCCCTTTGTTTGTTTGTACCATAATCCATACTGAGATGTGCCTCTAAGGTATCTTAGCACATGTTTCACTACCGTCCAAAATAGCTTGGTAGGTTGAACCATAGCTTGACTAAGCTGGTTCATTGCATAGCACAAATCTGGTTGTGTGTTCACTAGATACATCAGTGAACCCACAAGCTGCCAATAAATAGTAGCAGCTACTACCTCACCTGAAGTAGCATCCTACTTCCTCCAGTTACCAGCTAGATGAGTCTGCATGGCTTTGCACTTCTCCATTTGGAACCGCCTGAGTATCTCATTGGCATACTTACCTTGAGACACAAACACTTCCCCATCCTTCTGCTACACCTCCATGCTTAGAAAGTAGTGCATAAGACCCATGTCTTTCATCTCGAACTCTCTTGCAAGGTCCTCCTTGTAAGACTTGATTAACTGATCATCACTTGTCAAAATCAAGTCATCAACATAAAGAAAAATGATCAATGGCTTACCTTCTACCATGATTCAGTAAAGGTTCACATCCACTTCACTCTTTTTGAAGCCCAACCTGGTGAAATAGCTGGCGATCTTGGTGTACCAAGCACGAGGTGCTTGCTTCAGCCCACACAAAGCTCTCTTGAGTTGGCATACATGCAACTCACAATCGAAGGTCTCAAATCCTTTCAGCTGCTCTATGTACACCTCTTCCTCAATCTTCCCATTGAGGAATGCAGTCTTCACATCCATCTTATGGATCTTCCAACCCATCTGAGCTAATAGTGCCAACATCAATATGATAGATGAGTACCTTGCTATAAGAGCAAAAGTTTCATCGTAGTCGATCCCCTTGACCTATGAGAAACCACATGCAACAAACCTTGCCTTATGTTTCTCAACGCTGCCATTAGCTGCCTGCCTTTCCTTGTAGAGCCATCGCGAACTCATCACTGACTTGTCCTCTAGTCTCGGGACATCATCCCACACACTGTTCCAAATGATAGAGTCATACTCCTCTACCATAGCATCAACCCAGACTGGTTGTTGCACTACCTCCTCGAAAGAAGAAGGTTCGGTATCGATACACTCTCCAACCAGGGCCATGTAACCAGTGTACTACTTGGGAGATCTTCTCTATCTGCGCTGATAGAATGGCTACCCCACATTCTCTCTTGCATCCAAGATCAACTTGTGAGCTTCCCTTGAGTGTTTCCACCCGTCTTTGAAAGAATCTGCATGAGTAGATGTCTCTAATCCCGGATCCTCTGCATGCACCTACTTTGCATCAGTATGAGGCTCCTCCTCCTTTGGAACCAAAAGTTCCAACTCTGCATGCAACTTGACCTCCCTCTCAAGTGATACTCACATGGATTTCTACTCGTCGAACTTCAGATCTTTGCGCACCAATGTCCTATGACTAGTAGGCAAGAACACCTGATAGTTGTGGGGTGTATCAGTGTACCCCACAAGTATCCCCAACTTAGCTGTTGGGTCTAGCTTCTTCTCGGCATCTTTGGTCACATGGAAATAAAGCAATGATCCAAAGATCTTGAAGTGACTCACATCTAGTTGCTTCCTAGAAAAGGCCTCCATTGGTGTCTTCATCCCAAATATATGATGTGAAATTCTATTCTGCAAGTATACTGCTGTATTTCATGCCTCAGCCCACAAATGAAGTGGTAGGCTTTGGTCATGCAACATCACTCGAGCTGCTCCCACAATAGATCTGTTCTTCCTTTCGGCCACCCCATTTTTTTGTGGGTTATGGGGTGCTATCAAATCCTGTTTAATTCCTTCTGTAACACAGAAGTCCTTAAACTGTTGGGAGACATACTCTCCACCATTGTCATTGTGCAAGGCTCTTATTTTCTTTCCAGATTCTTTCTCTACCAAGGCTATAAACTCACAAAACCTCAAGAAGGTCTAATCCTTCTTTTGCATAAAGTAGATCCAACATCTATGAGAAAAATCATCAATAAAAATAACATAGTACCTTTGTTTAGTGGTGGAGGTTGTAGAGAATGGTCCACAAACATCTGAGCGAACTCACTCCAGGATTGCTCCAGCTCTACTGTCTCGATCCTGAAAGGAAGATTTTGCATACTTACCCAAGGTACAACCTTTGCATGTATCCATTTGCTCCAGTTTCCCCTTGGGTAGTCTGGTAAAAATTTGTTGCATGATCTTCAAGGCCCCATGGTGTAAGTGGCCCAATCTTCTATGCCATAGCTCGCCAACATCTTATCTCTGCACCACCTTTGCTTTGGAACTCAATGTAGCAAATTCATCTACCTCTAGATTGTAGAGATTATTTACTCAAATTATAATTCTCTTGGTCTATTCAGTGCCCATATGCCTCAAGAATACCTTTCCTTTACTAAAGAATACATCATAGACTTTATCTTCTTGCATAGTAGCGAACACAAGATTCTTCTTCAGACCCAGTTAGGGTGAGAGGAACTCCATGCTCCCTTTGAAACACAATCGTACCTTCACCTGAAACACAATACTTTCTATCATCGCCCATCTTGGTGCACATTTGGAGATCCTTCTCCTCCAAGGTACTGAATAGATTATTATCATCGAACATGTGGAAAGAGGCTCCACTGTCCAGGTACCAAACACATCCCACCATGGATGAAACCATGCATGCGATAAGAGAGAAATCCAACTCGAATTGTGAGGCCAATGCCTCACCATCAGATCCCTTCGAGGATCCCTTCTTGGATTTCTTCTGTGGACAAATTGTAGCAAAATGGCCCACCTCATGACAATGAAAGCATCACACTTTCGATTTGTCAAACTTCTTCCCACTGTGGGAAGAACTGGATTTGGGATTGGATGCCTTCCCTTTCCCTTTCCTAGCCTTACTCACTAAGGCTAAATTTTCTTCATCATCTTGCTTTGATGAAGATCCATCTCTAGTGCTTCTTCTTATCTCTTCCTGCATCAGATCCTACCAAATTCGTCCCAATCTGGCAGTTTCTCTCTTCCATTTACCGAGTCTTGGTAACTATGCCAACTCTTAGGAAGATTGAGGAGATCAAGACTCACAATGTCATCATTGGTAGTCGTGATCCCTACATTTCCAAGCTCATCCCTATAGGTGGTGAGCTTGTTTAGGAATGTAGAGATCATGTCGCCCTTTTCACACTTGATTTTCTGAAGCTTGTTTTTTAGCGCCAGCTTCCTCTGATTGCTGTTGTTCTGATATAGATCCTTCAATTTTTTCCACATGGAATATGATGTCTCCTTCCCATGGAGGCTCGAGACAATGTGGTCTCGAACTCCCACTAGGAGGATTCTCCTTGCTTTAGCCACACATTTCTTCCATTCCACCAATTCTTGGGCAGTAGCTACTGCAGGCTTGGGGAATTCTTGATCGATGAAGTCCTTCAAACCGTTGTCCTCTAATAATGCTTCCATGTGATCCTTCCAGGCTATATAATTTGAGTTGCCATCAAGGGCATACTCGAGTCTCAAACTGTTGAATGTCATTGGTGAAATTGAGATGTGATAAGAACTCGATTTATATAATCAGGAACTTGAAACTTGAAACTTCCCACTTCTTCTATATTGTTCTTCGCTTTGATCACCTTTTCTCTGATACCATGTAGAAATTCCACCTGTATTTCACCTGATAATGTAATATACTAAAGAAAAATACTTGATCTACTTCTACAAAAAAACTTATGGAAGCTTAATCGAATATGAGAAAGATCAAATAGAACACATATAATAGATGAAGAGAAAACAATCACACATGAACACAAAAGAATGCTCCAGGGAAAGCCTTAGCCTAAATCCCCAACCTCTGTATTATCATACAAGTGGAAATATCTTCGGATTACAAAAAGCTTTAGCTCAGAAGCTATCCAGCTCTCAGTACAATCTCAAAACATAGCTCACAGACTGAATAGACACAACATATGCCCTCCCTCAGCCCTCCAAACCTCCTATTTCCTTGCGCAGTTTTTATTGGGGTCCAATGATGCCACCTGTGTGAAGTCTAGCCTCATACAACTCAGTAAACTCATAAATAACTGTGCAATCCTTAAGGAATGAATTCCTTCTACATGCAAGAGATATTAACAATGGAATATTCCTGCGACTAATTGTGCACTATCCCTCCATTTGATCTCAACTAGGTCTCTGACTGAACTGACATGCATGGGTTATTTATGAGAGAATATTCAGTTATCTAAAGTGCAGTAGTTACATGCATGCATGCATTAACTAACTGAACTCACAATTAGTTCCTCCAACTATTGGAACTAATCTAACTAGACTTCACTCAGTTAATTGAGCTAACTAATTACAACTCATCCTTATCTCTTTAACTAAGGGATAAATTCCTCAATCAATGGGATAATTGTTGCATGTCCTCACATGGTCTTCATGTTTGATTTTCTCCAACTAATTAACTCAAGATGAATTAATTAATTATTAATAAAACAGTTGCTAAGAACAAATTTGAATTTTACTTTTCAATTTTAGTTCAGGGACTAACTAAAATTGGAAGGTATCCCAAAATGTTATTTATGGCAGTGCTATTTTTATCACTTCTATATTTAGCATTTATTGTTTCTATTTTCAACACAACACATTCGACAGATTCTCCAAACACTGCAGCAACACAAGTTATGTGCCAATTTGGAGAAATGCACTTTTGGCATGACTCAGGTTCGGTATCTAGGATACATTATTGATGAACAAGGGGTGCATGTGGATCTAGCCAAGGTCCAAGTAATTCATATTGGCCATCTCCAACCACTCTGACAGAGCTCCGCAAATTTCTAGGTCTTGCCAACTTCTACCACAGGTTCATGTTTGGATTTTCTCATATCACTTGGCCCTTGAATCAAGTTACCAAGGGAGGAGTGAAATCAAAATTATTTTGGTCTGAATCTCAACAGAAGGCATTCACGGAGTTGAAATATCGCCTCTGCTCGACACCAGTGCTCACATTACTAGACTTGCAATGACCATTTGAGGTCAAGACAGATGCCTGACTATGCTGTTGGGGCAGTCCTTACTCAACACGGGCATCCAGTGGCATATCACAGTGAGACACTTTCAGACACAGTTCGGAAGTATCCCACTTATGACAAAGATATGTATTCCATTGTGCAGGCCTACTGACAATGGAAGCATTGCATTTTAGGGAAGGAAATGGTATTCCACACAGGCCATCGACTCCTGCAGTTCATATAGACCGAAGGGAAATTGCATAATGATCGCCATTAGAAGTGGTCCACATACCTGCAACAATTCCATTTGAATATCAATTATAAGAAGTGCAACACCAATAATGTTATAGATTGCCTCAATCGACCATCGATCATGGCATTAAACACTGTGCTCAACTCTTGTGGGCACGAGACTTTTGATTGGCCACTTCTCTACAAAAGCGACCCAAAATTTGGCCACACATACCAGACACTCTTGGAGGGCATGTTCCAAATTTTCACCTCCAGAATGCCCTGTTATGCCACCTGGGTCACCTTTGTGTTCCTTCAAGCGAGCGTGCCAAGATGATTTGGGAAGCACACTACAATTAGGCTACTGGGCATTTCGGGGTCGAGAAAATGGTGGGAGTACTGTAGAAGTATTTCTATTGGTCGAATCTTTAATAGGATGTCGAGAAGTAGATCAGATCATGCACTGCCTATGCCATTACCAAACCGACCATCAAGAAGCAAGGCCTCTATACCCTACTGCCTACCCCGAGTCGGCCTTGGGAATCCATCTCCGTGGATTACATGTCAGGCCTTCCTTCCACTAAGCATGGAAACAATTGTGCTTTTGTGGTCGTCGACAGGTTCTCGAAGATGGCCATTATGGTGACCTACAAGAAGAATATCACAACAGAAGCCATTGCTAAACTCTTCTTTGAATGAGTGCGGGTACACTTTGGGATCCCACAGTCTATCATCTCAAATGGGGACAACAGGTTCCTTAGTACATTTTGGTCCAGTCTCCAATCGATGCTAGACACCAAACTCACTAAGTCCACAGCCTTCCATCCTCAAACTGATGGCCATATAGAGGTTGTCAACAAGATGATCGTACACATTCTGCACATGTACATCTCAAAGCATCCATGCACATGGGACGAGAGCCTCCCCTATGTTTAGCATAGCTACAATTGGGCTCTCCACAACTCGATTGGCCACAGCCCTTTTCAGGTGGGCTTGGGATTCCAACCACTATGTCCCATTGATGTGGCCATGCCATTTGCAACTACTCACACAAATTCGGCTCATGTTGAGTTCGAAACAGATAAGGCAAATAGCTTCATTGAGCACATCCAACATATTTTCCAACAGGTCCATGACATTCTGGAGAATTCAAATGCCAAGTACAAGTAGCGACACAATCAACATCAGGTGCCACACAAGTTTTAGGTGGGCAACAAAGTCTGGTTGCATTTGCAAAAGGAACACCTTACCAGAGCCTATCAGAAACTCAGACCACTCTAATATGGTCCTTACATCATTACCAAGGCTATGGGAGACAATGCATTTGAGCTCAGCATTCCCCCATTCCTTGGCCTGCACCCAGTGTTCAATGTGGACTACCTTCGACCATACTTTCCACCATTACTAGACACATCCAACATTGTAGAACAGCTCACACCCATAGAGTTAAATCCAAATTGCATGGAACAAGCTACAACTGATTGGATCATGGACACATAGATCAAGCACACTCCCTAGCAGAATATCCAACTATATCGAGTTATCAAAGTAGGCCAACTTCTTCACTTGGGCAAGTGGCTTACCAGGGACCAAGTTCAATAGAATTTTCCTCATCTCATGGAGGAATTCAACGCAATGGGGACCATTGCTTCCTAAGGGGGGAGGAATGGTCCAGATGGATATTGGTGGCCACCCACCAATCACACTTGGACTGCCACCATTGTTTCTTTCATCTTTTCAGTTTCCTTAATTGTAGCATAGTTTACTACTTTTAGCAGTTTTTCGGGTCCTGAACTTCTGGAGTTGTTTTGAGGCCGTAAACGACATTTTTTGGGAAATATGGGAGCAACAAGGTCCATTGATTTATGTTTCTCTCTCCCAAAGTTGTATTTATTGGATATATCTTTCTAACAAGATATTGTGCATGTCAAACGGAGATCGCATGCCAAAGTTACGACCTCGGGAAGTTGATGTACCAATTTACTCAAACGGGGCCCATAGTTTGGTGTTTCATCTTCTAGGGTTAGGTTTTTGGATGTTGAGGGTTTTCCATTGTTTCTCAATGATAAATAGGCCTTTGAGCCTCATTGTAAGATAGTTCAAAGGCATGTAGTTGCCACATCTCTTCTCAGAGATAAGCTACGATCGCCCTGGCTGGTTTATTTGCATTTCTGTTTGTAAGCATATTTTAGTATTTTACATTAATGAAATGAAGTATTATTTCCACTACATCTTTGTGTTTATGGTTATCTCTATAATTTTTTGTGTTCTTATTTAAATCCAGATCAAACATACTTCCTTATTGTAAGGTTGTTGCATTCAATATTGCAAAGGTAAGTTCTTAGTCGAACATTATGGAAATGATACCAATTGGGGAACTTTATGAGGGTGAAAGGTGGGAATCATTCAAGGAGTAGATTGGAATTTCGGGAAATTATTCTTTTGAGGCAGCGGACCTTTTGGAACATATCAATACAACTAAGGACTTATCACATTACCTATGGTACATGGTTAGTATTGATGGCAACGCTGAACCATTTTTGAGAAGTAATGTTTGACCAGTGCTTCACATTGAATCGTGAGGTCATGCTATTTGCATATTCATCAATGGTGTATTTGTGGGAAATGGAAATGGAAATAGCAGAAGGCTTATGTTTGATCATTGAAAATATATCTCCTTATAGTTCAGGAGAAACAATATAGCTCTATTAAGCACAAAAATGGAATTACTTACATGTTTATTCAACATAACAATGTTTATTTGATGATTTCTTCAAGACAAAATTACAATGGGGCCAACCTATTACTCTTTCTTCACTGGGTCATGGACATGTTCAAACACTATTTTGAGGAGCTAGAAGAAGAGTCTCTGAGTGATAACTTTGTCATCGTGTATGAATTATTAGATGAGATGATGGATTGTGGTTACCCTCAATATACTGAAGCTAAGATCCTTAGCGCATTTATTAAAACTGATGCTTATGTTGGCATTATGATACATATGTTGTACTTGATGGCAACCCACTCATCTCAGATGATAAATTATAGTGCAACAAAGTTATTTTCTAGTTCACGAAATTTCACGCAGAGAAAAGTTCATGCATGTTCATGCAGAAAAAAGTTCCTTTCATAAAGAGAAAAGTTCACGCACTTTCATGCAGAGAAAAGTTCATTTCATACAGAGAAAAGTTCATGCACTTTCATGTAGAGAAACGTTCCTTTCACGCAGAGAAAAGTTCACACACTTTCATGCAGAGAAAAGTTCCTTTCATGAAGAGAAAAGTTCATGCACTTTCATGCAGAGAAAAGTTCACGCACTTTCATGCAGAGAAAAGTGCACGCACATGGGAAATATTATGGTTGGTTCATGGTATTAGTCCGATAGTTTTTGATCCTATGGTTTTGGTCCGTGGTATTGCATCCAAAAGTGTTGATCCCAAGTATTGGGTCCATGGTATTGAATTGTTATGGTTTTTGGTCCGTGGTATTATGAAAGGCCTAAGGCTATAAAAGAGTAAGGAGATCATTTGGCAAGGCATCTTCTGAATTATTGAATATCAAATAAAGTGATAGATCTAGAATACTGTGATTGGGTTATGGTGCAGTTTTGGATCTGAATGAAGAAGGAACCTGAGTGCAAGGAGAAGGATAAGTTCTATTGATGGGTCAAAATCTTAAGGCTGGAATAGTGGTATCTCTATATGATTTTGATTTGTGACATGTGGCACATGCTTGATCTATAAATATGATAATCTGGGTTAACTAATATATGAATGTTTGAAATAATGAATTTATAGATCTGTACGTAGGTTTCTGAATAGTGAAGTAGCGTATATCTCTTGATTTATGTTCTAGATGCTTCTGTTTATTGCTACAGTGTTCTAGGTTCAGAAGTGGGGTGTTATTACTGTTATTATGATCTGGGTATAGTCGTCAGAGAAGTGTTTATTTTGATTCAGTTTTGATTGGTGAAAAGGTGATCAGTTGATGCAAAAATTCTTGATGTTTGATTGATGTTATTGTGGATCCAGTCTGAAAATTTATGAAAGGTGGTCCTTGGAAGGAAGAGAAGGTTGTAGTCTTTTGCAGGTAGCAGCCT
The DNA here is from genome assembly GCA_000404065.3 of Pinus taeda. Lineage (NCBI taxonomy): Eukaryota > Viridiplantae > Streptophyta > Pinopsida > Pinales > Pinaceae > Pinus > Pinus taeda. Next base: position 105,237 of record APFE031140274.1, read on the forward strand.
GCGTACAAGTATCTCAACTAGCACAAGAACTAAGGGGGTTGTAGCTCCCTTCCAGGAGAAGATGGAAAATGAGAGAGGGTTGTAGCTCTCTGCAGGTAGCAGCCTGTGTACTAGTAAAGGACTGCACCAGTACAAAATCATTGTAAAAAGAAGTTTCTAATTGAAAATATAGAGACATATTGCAGCAGGTGGTTTTCAGCCACATTGTGTTTCCACCTTATATCTTGTGTTCTTGTGTGTGATTGTCTTATGCTCTATTTTTCTGTTCCTGGTTACTTTTTATATGATCCTGATGCACAAATTAATGTTCAACATCTATATAATATTTTAAATTATAAGTCTGTATGGTATACGCGGGTTTCCTTATCTGTAGTTGCATATATACACGGTTTTCTCTAACTGAAGTAGCATATATGTTGGTTTTGAAAAAGAAAATAATTGACCAGATAATACTAATTCACCCCCCCTCTCAGTATTATTTCCAACAATTGGTATCAGAGGGGGTCCTTCAGAAGAAGCTTGATCGCTTGAAGGAAGATCTATCATCATGAGCAACTACGAGAGAGAAGCATCAATCAGGCCACCAATTTTTGATGGGACCAACTTCGCCTATTAGAAGGTAAGAGTTACAAGCTATATTTAATCTCTTGGTACAGAACTCTGGGATATCATAGATACAGAGTACACTTTTCCATCAGCAACTCCTACAGATCCAGCTGAGAAGAAGCAGTTTGAAACTAATGTAAAGGCTATCAATACACTATTAGGATGTCTATCCCAATCAGAATTCATCAAGGTTATGCAGTATAAAACCTTAAAAGAAATATGGGACAAGATTGTTCTGAGCTATGAAGGAGATGAACAGGTAAAAAGAGCAAAACTTCAAACCCTTAGAATTCAATATGAAAATCTCAGAATGTACAATGATGAAAGTGTGGCTAACTATTTCCTACGCATATATGAGATTGTTAATTGTATGAAAAATTTGGGTGAAGAAATAAAAGAGGCTGTTGTGGTTGAAAAGGTTTTGAGATCTTTGTCTTCTAAGTTTGAATCAATTTTTTTTGTAATAGAAGAAAAGGAGAGTCTACAAAAAATTACCATGTCGCAACTACACGGAATTCTAACCGCTTATGAAATGAGGAAAGGGGGACCATCAGACAGAAGAGAAGCCGCATTCAAGGCCTCAGGAAAAGGATATTCTTATGACTCAGGACATATGTCAAAAGAAGAGGAAGAATCAAATTTTGTCAAGAACCTTCAACAGGGTGCTGGAAGATTCAGAGGTAAGTTACCTTTCAAATGTTTTGCTTGTGAAGAGATCGTCACTATGCGCCAGATGTCCTCATAAAGAAAATAGATTGGAACAAGAATAGAATGTAAATTAAGAAAGATATTACACTCATTGAGGCAGTGGATGGATTTTCCAAATTAGTGATGAAGACAAAGGTAATTAAGTATAGACTTTTAATGGCTTGTTGAAGATGTATGTTATTTCTGGATGCTAATAGATGAAGAAGGTCTTTATGAGTATTTTATAAACTCAAAATTCTGTTAGAAGTGAAGAGAAAAATATGATTTTTGATACTCTGCAATTCCAATTGGCTGAAAGTGAAAAACATCATGAAAAGTTAGAATGTGAAATAGTGGGACTTAGAAAAGAGATTGAGAAAACTAAAGCTCTTAATCTTAGATTTGTTAAAGGATTTGAAATGTTAGATGAGATTATCAAAGTACAACGTTCTCCACTAATCAAGACAAGTCTAGGATATAATGAAGAAGCATCTTAAGCACAGAAGCCATCCACCTCCAAAAGTTATATTGATGCAGCAAGGAGAAGTGAACAAATTGACAATCAACAACAAAGGCACAATGCTGCTCACCAGGTAAATCAGGGACATTTTTTTTCAAGAATGAGCAGAGATCACCAAGTAAATCAGGGGCAATCTGTTTCAAGGATAAACATAAGCTACAACAAACCACAGGTAAATCATTCTCAATTTGTCTTAAGAATGAATGTCAATGAAAACAACAATTGTTCGATCTGCAGGGTTGATAATCGTGGGAATTTCTTCAATGGCCAATGTTTCTCTTGTCACAACTTTGGACACAAAGCAGCTCGGTGTGCTGCCTACAAAACTATCATGACTAGAGAAACTCAAAAACAGAGGAGTATGACTGGAATCATGAAAAGGACCTACAATAACTTTTCTGCTCTTGAAAATGACCAAGTATCATATAGAAATAAACTTCATAACATATTGAAAGGTAGTTCGTTATAAAATTGAAACAACTATTCATATGAAAACCATAACAACAACATCATAAGCATGACGAAGATTGATTTCGGGAACAAGACAAATGTTTCTTTATTACAGATAACTAAAACTAAGTAAGGAATTATATCACCTAAATCTTCCTCTTGCAGGCTCCAAGCGAAATCATCCTCTAGATTCATCCAATCCCAAGTCTTCAAAATTCTCCTTCCATGACTCATACAAGGATATCTCACTTAGTGAAAAGACATCATAACTCAAGGAAATAAGGGTTTCCTATAATGGTGGTAGTGCTAGAAGCACAAGGATCTTTAGACCTAATCAAGGATAATCTCAACAGAGTGATTTTTCTCTCTATTCTCTCCTCCCTTAGGCCTTCCCATTGAAGCATTCTTATACTTCTCCCAAAGTAGTCTTTTAGTTGGGAATTCGTTGGAAACAGTTGGGCCATGGGCACTAATAGGTAATCAACAGGTAAAACCCGTGATCTCCACCCAAAATTAAGGAGATTTATTTTTTTTAAGTGTTTTAAGACATATACATGGGTTGGGTATACACAGACCCACGTACACATGCATTTAGCTCAGGGCAATGTCACATATTGGGAGTAAAACACTGTTTTTTAAGTATTTGGACCATGTCTAGAAGGAGGGGTTGCCCTAGGCCATAAATACAGTATCACAAACATCAAGAGTGAGATTTGGAGCTGTAACAAATGTCCCCTAATATATGAGGTTAGAAGGGGAAAATGATGACCGAAATATATTAAGTAAGTACATGGAAAGGAAACCTATCAAAAAATGAGAAGGACTTCACGAGAGTTCAGCCTGCCAAGCCACAAAAGGAGATCAGAAAGAAACAGTGTATGAGGCAAGCATACCCATGCTCAGAGAAAGTAAAGCATGTCCGCATATCAAGTAGAAGCGAATCCATTAAGTATACAAGTATAGAAGACTGGAAAATACATAATGGAACATCTCATCATGATCAAACAAGTACATGTCTGAATATCACATATAATAATGTCAATGATGCTAAAAGATGAAGTTGATCACTGATATCAAAGGTTGATCTAAAAAGTACCAAATGAACATGATGGAAGAAGATGGTACTACACTACAAACTCGGGTGCCAACATATAGAATGTCGCCATGAATGACTGCAACATATAAGGTGGAATGGTATCAACTAGCAGCAACAGGAGCAACTGTCAAGTGAACCAATGAATGCTGATGCAACCCAAGGTCTTCACCGACCACCGTGGTACATTTCTACACAATGGGAATGAATGATTTGAAGTCGACCATGTGAGAAATCATTTGATTACCGGTCATTGATGTATATTGTTAACAAATGCGAGACTACACACCGATAATGATAGTGAGAGTCAAGGTACCTAGTACAATCTAACAAGTGTGAATAGATGAGCTGGAGTCAAACACCTGTAAGGATCTATCAATTAGGAGACAATGATGATTTCCTGCTGTCGATAGTGAAGGATCTGCCCCTAATGACTACAAACCCCAAGGTATTTCCAAATGGACTCTAGACCTTTGCCCCAGAGTAATGAGTCGTAGTCGATAGGGAAAGATCCACTAGAAGGAAGGCATTAAGGCATCCTTCATCAATCTAGTGTGAGTGTAACCCGTAGGCCAATAATGTGGAAGGAATCGGATGAAAAAGATGTAGTAATTGAACTGAAGCACATTCCCAGCATACACAAGATGTGGATAGCACATGACAGAAATGCTCTAAACCAACCAATAATGAAAGCTGACACAAAAGTGAGGTATCCACCAGTAGGGTCAAATGGAAACCAAGGTACTGCACGAATCCCAATGAGTGAAAGTGTAAGCTGATGTCGAACACAAGGGAAACCACTCAGTGAAAGATCCATGATACTGATCGATGCTGAGCACAAGGTGACCTATCAATAATGAAAATAGGGCTAGGGTGCAGCTCTAGGCCTGTCCTCAGAGCAAGATGTCATTGTCGATAAGGACAAGACCCACCAGCAAGAAGTCAATGGAGACCCTCTCAAACCGGCATGAGTAAAGGACCAATATAACTGATGTGATGATAGACAAGACACTGACAACCAGGGATGGCCGACTGAAAAATGAGTCAAGAGACACCGTAGAGAGGCCGACTTAGGCTAACCTCCCTACAACAAAAGCATGACTCAATGATGACTATGTGGTAGCATATGATGATTTTGTATAAGTTCGTTATGCAGGAGGCATGAACGAACTCTCGATATGATTGGAAGAGATAACCAATCGGAGGAGAAATGACTCAATAATGAGGTTAAGGCATACCTAAGTCAAACTAAATCCTGCCCAAATAGAGGATATTTTGTTTTGAATGCTTTGTTCAAGGGTGACAACACTGACTCTAGCTACCAACAATAAATGGAAATATTGTCCCGTTCCCGCTCTTTTTGGAATATATCATTTTTTTTCCTTTTTATTTAAGCTAGAAAAAGAATAAAAGAAATCTATAGTATAGTGGAAAGAATGAGAGTCGGTGAAACATACGAACTAGTTCCTGGGATTGGAAGAATCCTATGCTCAATGCAGGAGGCAAAAAATGGTCAAAAACACTCAAAGGTATGTTCCTTCCATGGCTCAGGGTGTGTCAAGTTGTAGAAGTCAAGGGGATGAAAGTTTGATTTTGCAGACGTTGTGGTCAAAAGTTGGCTTAAACATGAGTCCAAGTGAAGCCAGTTCAAGGCCAAAAGGTGCAAATGGTTAAAATGTAATGCAGTAGTACAACTCAACATGAAGGAGCCTCTAGGGTATAAGGCTAGAATGAAGCGAAGAAGCAAAGAGGAATGAGTTTTCATCCCATAAGTCATGGCAGGACTACAGAGGACTCCCGAGCCTACTCAAATCGAAGCAGCATGGGAAACAAATGTCAGTTAGGTGCTAACTACGATGCCCATGAGAAGGATGGCTCTACCATCGTGCCATGATTTAAAAAATTAGTGAGTGAAGATGGTTTATGAACCATAACATGATGGGATCAACTCTATGGCAAGTGTATCGAAAAATGGAGGCTAGTATGCATAATGCAATAGAAAAAATCCCTAACTTGTATGCTAGTAAGAAAATGATACCTGCCATTATGGGTCAGCAGTCATGGAACCGACTCGAAACTATCGAAAAAGCGTCCAAAATGTCCTGAAAATCAAACCATTCTTGAAATTCCAACCTCCCAAGTTAAAAGTTACATGGGACAAAAAAAAAATCAAGTTTTGAAAAAATTTGACATTTTCAAAGTTTATAAAATAATTTTTTTGACTCACCATTATTACCATTTGAGTTGAGAGCACAAGGAGTGGAGAAAAAGAAGCAAGCTTTGCCATTTTCCAAATTCAACCATTCAAATCTTCCCAAAATCACCAGGTAACCCTTAAACTCATCTTGCATTCATTTGTGATTGGTTTTAAAAATTTTAATTCAAGTTTCACCGTTGAATTTATTTCAAAACATTTGTCACGACATATATTCTGGTTGGCTATATGCAACCCGCATATACGCAGGCCCTAGACGCGACTGTGTATGAAACAGACCCGCGTATATGTCGTTAAAACTTCAAAACAAAAAACTAACGGTCCAAATTTTTTTTTCCTTAGGATGCCAGTCCCTTGTAAGGAAAGAGAGCATGCCATAGTGGACAATGAGGTTATGAATGATCCATAGGCCTTGGATGCCTTAAGAGGATGTGGTTGCTAAAGTTTCTCAAAATGCCAAACATGAAGGCAAACACTCACTTGCTCGAAATGCTCATTCACTACTAGAGCATTGAGGACAACTCATTCATGATTGATCAAATGCCATTACAGATAGAGATTGGCGATATCTATTTCATCATAGGCCTTTCCCAGAGGGAGAGGTAATACATTCCATGGGCAGATCACGAGGTAGCCTCTCTATAGAGGACTATGTGCATATATATTGCCCGAGTCATCCAAAAAAGATTGGAAGGCAAATTCTAATCAAGCAAGTGGAGAGTTTATCATTGAGTATCATCCTATTCACTATAGCCAAAGTGAATGGATCAACTTCCTTACACTAGGCTTCATGGCTTGCCATGAGCTTGGTGGTAGACTGTCTCACCACAGTATTTGATTGGTGTACTCCTCTTCTCACCAACTTGAAGAGCCAACTAACATCTATAAAAAAGGGCCAGAACAAAAACTTTGGGTATGGAACAATTTTGTGCTCCTTATTTTTTGAGAGGGTCCTAGCACTCCGCCCTAGAGTATTAGTTTCGACCAGTAACCCGTGTGATCCACAGATGGGCAAGTGGGCTGATCTGATGAAATGACTAGGAGGTGGGGACATACCACGGATTTATTTTGATGATGACTTCTTCTCTTGGTGGGAGTAGTAGATCATTGCAGTGGATGATTACTCCTATGCCAGTTTGGACTTTCGAGGAGATCCTGATCTAGCTTTACCACCAACCGTAGCATGGGGCAATATAGGTAACAAATGTTTTTGATTTTATGACTTTTATGATTTTTCAAATATAAAAATGAACTTGAAAAATATTTTTGATAGGATTCAAATGACTAATATGATGATCATATTCCAGATATTGGGCCAATATGACCAGATGGATTCCCACGGCATAGACATCGTGGTCAAGGTGCTGAAGAGGTGGCTGCTGATACAGAGTGACTCCTACACACAATTCAGTGGCACTTGGTGAGATTAACTCACCGAGTATCGACGGAGGTTGTAGAGGATATCCCTATAGACATGCAGAGTCACGTGGTTGGCATGCCACAAGACTGGGTTCGGACTCTTAGGCGTGTGGCCAAAGTAGTAGTCACATACTTAGTTGCTCATCCTGAGCTGGGGCATTGGATGTACTGAACATGATTATGGGCATTTGAGTCCCAATTTTTGTATATTATTTTTGACACACTTATGTACACTCGAGATGTTTTATGATATATATATATATAATATATATATATATATATATATATATATATATACAGTTTCGACTTTTTGATGCTTGGTTTTATTGTGATGAATAAATGATGTGCCAGTCTAAATCTTGATTAGTGATAGAATATGCTAACCAATTATGAGATCTTGGAATGTGCAAATAATTAATGTAAGTAAATGATCTTTGCATCAACCTCACCCTTAAATATTGGTGATATAAACATGGATCCCTTACTCGATAAATGTTATTCAATTGTGACACTATCAGCTATGAATCAAGATAGACTACCAATGAATTGATTCCATATGAAATAGCTTCGAATAGTAAACTAATGACGGAAATATACTCAGCCATATTATTTGATGTGGACCAATGCATACTCCCCTTGATACCATCAACTGACCAATTGGATAGTAGATCACCCAAGCTGTGGAAGCGATATTCCAAGTGTGCTGACTAGCACCATCGCCGAATCCAAAATAGACCAAGTCATCCATCAACACCTGCCACAGCAGACCAAAAAGTGTTGATATCAAAAACTCCTGATGAGATATGTACAAAAATACAAAATATACAAAGAAGCCATTGCCTAACTGCTAAGCAAAGTACTTCTTAAGGTAGAGCCTCTCAGGGGGCTCCGCCAGCTTGCTTCTAGGGATGTTTATAGGTATGGTCATTGAACCAATCAATATATTACCTTTTTCAAAAAATTGTGTTGGAGCTAAAGGAACCATACAAACATCGCTAGTAGGCAAATTGGAGGACCCAGACTCGACTTCATGTAGAGGAGGACGAAAATATAAACGATGATGTAAATCTTCCAATGGTCGATCTACAGTTGTCATTGCTTCGAATATCACTTCAACAGATTGAAAAACAATATCCAAGCAATCCAAAGTAGAAGTAGAATCAAGGGTCTGAGAATGAGCCACATCACCATCTAACTCTTTTTCTGAAGAAGGAGTGATATGGTCGTTTTTAGATTTATTGATAAATTCATATCCATGCTCTGCTACAGACATAGGATATTCTATTCCATCCACCTTCCCTTCATCTGATGTGGTCGCAGAAAAAGTTAAGGTCCCAGGTTTTGAAAAATAGTGAGTTCAAACAAAATCTTTCCATATAGCCTCCTTGGAGGATGAAATTGTATCTATTCTAGCAATAGGAGGGGGAAGATCAAAAGTACCCATCAATGAAGAGTACTCCTAGAATCTTAGTAGGCAGTCAAGGGTTATCCACTAAGGGAATAATAGAGTTCGGAGTTTCTCGAGGATCGACTAGAGAATAATCCAATTGATCAATCTTAACAATTTTCCCCTCATGAGGAAAGAAAATGACACGTAACAGAGTCAAAACAATGACATCCATTTCGTATATCTAGTTCCTTCCTAAGAGGAGTTTGTAATCTAGGTTAGCATCGATGACTTCTACTTCGATATTAATGACCTTTCCTCCAACATATATGGGAAAGGCCGAGATAATCCCATATGGCCTATGAGAATGAACATCAAACGTTGTCAAGAGGGTAGGTGAAGGAACAACTCAAGGTGATCCAATGGCCTTCCAACATGACATAGACATGACATACGTGGAAGCTCCCTCATCTATAACCATTTGAAAAAAATTAGTTTTCTAGTAAGTAGACTTTATCTAGAAAGCCATATGATGAGGAAGTCTCTTTTTGACATTATGCATATCAAAAGTGAGCTAAAGAATTATTTGGATCCACTGCCCCCGTTGTCGAACACAAGGCACTTCTTTGAGCAGGACACAATTGGAGCACCTCTAAAGTAGACATAACACATTGACTCTGAGCTAGATCCTCAACTATTGAGTAATTCTGGGTTGCCTTAACATTAGGGTTGATAGTCGCGCGTTTAGCAGAACCTATCGGTATTCGAGGTATAGTCTCGACAGAGGGTCGCTTAATATGAAGTGGGTTGGTAGTTTTGGGAACTGATTTATCCTTGGATGTTTCACATTCATCATAATCACACGACTGTGTGGCCACATTACATTAGAACCCATCATGAAAAGATTTAACGATTTATCTCCTTCCTCGTTGCCCCCTGTAGAGGTACTAGGATTGAATTTGCACCAGCAAGCAGCTTCCACCCTTGGGGAAAAGGGTTGATTAACACAGCTTGAGAGCTAGAAGTCCCTTGTTGCCCTAACAAGTGCTGAGAATCTTGCATTTTTGGGTAGATATGAATCAAATGGTCTCCACTGCATAGCTTGCATGGAAACTTGACTTTCTTTCTAGACTCATTTCCACCCCCCACCAGCATTATTGCCAGGTTTATTTGTGTCATCCTTCCCATATTGACTCTTCTTCTTACCTTGTCCTTTCTTCTTCCCATTGGAATTTTGATTTCCATTGGGGTTGGAAGATTGGACGATGTTAACGAAAGAGGGTTGAGAAGGCGAAGGGTTAAACGATGTGACCTGATTGGTAGGAGAAGTTTGTAAAGATAACTGCTACAATTGGCTCAACAGGTTCATCGCATTGGTGTCTACGGATCCAACAATACCATCCACATGGGGACCTGGATTCAACTTGGTGATATCAACCTTCATCCCAGGAGCATCAGGAAAGATTTTTTGTAGAATCCCAGACTGCGAGTAAATCAATTCTAACTGCTAGGCCCTAAAAATAGCTTTCTCTTCAGAATAGACTCTAGACAAAGAGATATCCTTAGAGATATCAGGTTGTAAGGATTTCAAAAACCATTTGAGACGACATTCAGGAGGAATTTTAGCTTTAATAAGCCTCTTTCTCTGTCTCCATTCCTAAATATGATCATAAATGTGAGTTGCCATATCTTGATGGAAACTAGCCAGAAGTTTATTTCTGGCATCATAACGGACAGGCAACTAGAAATGATTTAGGAAAATGTTAGCCAAATCAGTAAAAAATGTAAAGCTACCCCTTGGCAACTCTATATACCACTTGGCTGCATTGCCAGTTAAGGTGTGCTAAAATCTCAACCTAATCGAGTCATCAATGAGGGAGTTTGATTAGCACCCCAAATGGAATGTGGTTACATGGTCGCTCGGGTCTTCACCACCCTTCACCTCAAACTTTGGAATGTTCGAAGGGAGTTTGGTTGGGACTGGAGGCTAGGCTGGATTGTATCTAATTGGATCATTTGTTAATTTCGTGACATCTGGCAAATTCAATGTTTCCAGAAAAGGAAGCCTAGGAGAACCTTGGGGATTCCACCCAGATTGGGCAGAGTTCCCAAAGTTCTGAAAAGATTGGCTTGGGTTTTTAAAGGCACCAGGCTGCCTGAAGTAACTAGCAGAACCCGCTGAACCAAAAGGTGACCCTTGTGGTCCAGCAAAATTCAGAGTTTGACCAACTCCAGCCGAAACACCTCCATAACCAGTGAAGCTCCCTTTTAAAGGATTATAAGGAGTCGATAACCCCTGATAAGGATTCCAAGCAAAAGATAAGGGAGGAATACTTTGAAATGAACTAACTGTGGAGTATGGCCTATTCCCTTGTTGGCCAGAAAATGGATTCCAAGTTCTTATGCCACTAACCACAGGATTATTGCAACCTTGAAAGGGATTACTACCTTGACCTATAGAGGAGAAAGGCATAGATCCTATCATCGGGTTGGAATGTGGTATGTGACCACTTCCAAGGGAAAACCCTCAAATGAAGCTGATCCACCCATCATGGATGTGAAGGCACTAAATGGAATTGATGGAATACCCTGTGAATGGGTGCCAAATAGGAAAAACCCAGAACTAGATGCATTAGCTTGGGAATTTCCACTCGTAGAAAGAATGGAGGTAGACCCAACTAAGGATGTGCTAGCAAAAGAACCAAATAAAGATGCATAGGGGATGGAAATAGTTCCTCCCCCTTGTACTGATGTTGGAGACTGCATGGTTGTAGCACTTATGGTAGAAGCCATGCTTTCGCTGGTGGTCATCGAAGATAAGCGTGTAATATGGCCTGGTCTTGATGATCTATGCATCAGAGTCCCAACATATTGTAATACATCTGGATGATTAGAAGGTAGAGGAGAATCCAGAGCTGCTAATGACTCTAGGAGTTCTTCTACCTTAATGTTATCTTCCGATTGAAAGATAAATTGAGAAAGAACTTGGGTGTTCCTCTCTAGTTTTGTGGAAGTACCAGACCTATTTTGAACACTAATGCCCCTGAGGGGAGGACCAATCCCTGATATGTCAGCTGCCACGGGATGAAATCCATTGGCAATATTACCTCTATGCATTCTAGGAGAAGGCTCTAAACTCGGTGGTGAAAGACCACGAAGTCTTCGAGACCATCTAGGTGATTGGTCAACCACTTTGAATTTGTTATTAAGATCTAATTAAAGGCTCAAGAAGAAATGAAAGCTAGGCCAACTAAGATCACAGAACACACACTAAAAACCCCTAAAAGATGTCAGCCAGTCAAACAACTTTCAATTATTTCCTCTCTGGGTGATGAGGATCGGACACCAAAATACAGGAAAGTGAAGTAACAAGACATCCAAAGATAGTTTGGGATAATGACAGCCCAATCCTACCAGTGAAGGTAATAGAGGAAGTTACGCTAACCTCCTAACAATAGCCTGTGTCGGTGCAAGCCCCCAAGCTTTGCAAGGGTGCCCTCCAGAAGTACTGTTGATAGTGATACAACGTCGACCTCAGGTGCCACGAGATTCCCCTCTGTAGCCACCTATGTAGATCCTTAGCAGAAGCAACTAAGGTTACCAACTCGTGTCAGAAGCCAAGTGGAACAGTCTTGAGGTAATATCCGACAACTAGGAGAGGGGGTATCTCTCTTCCTTGTCTTCAAAAGCCCTCGTGCTTAACTCCTAGATCCAGAGCTTTCCTGGTCTCCCTAATGCTATTGGATTTGCACTCGTTATTCAGACTTCTATGTTTGACAGTTTAAAGTGGCCTTGGAGAGTTTTCTCTCCACACATCTAATCCAAGACCCTAAAATATCCTAAAACTTGTTGGTGTGTCTAAATTGACGATATAAAAAAGTTCTAGTATATTTTAACTAGCACTTTTAAATGGGTTGTTCTTAAGTCAAGGGATAAGTGGAAATGAAACTTGTGGTGTTTTTTAATGCAAAAGAAATTAATAAAAAGAAAACTATATGCAAATGCACTCATTTCGTTCTTCGATGAAAGAAATTTCTACCATGTTCTAAGGAACTTCTAAGAAAGCAATAAATTTTTCTTTTCTTTCTCAAGCTTCACACTTACAAAAATTAACAAGACTATGGATGCCCTAAAATATGCACAAACTATCCTAATGCAATGAGTATATACTGATGCAAAAACTTAAGACTACTCTAAAGCAAAGAATGAAAGTAACTTGTTTATCGCTTCCAATTAGTCACCTAAGATGTTTAGATAGAATATAAGTTGCTAATGCTCATTTTCGTCCAAACACTGAAAGAAAATCTCAAGACAAACAAAAATGCACTTTCACTTGCAAAAATAAACCAAATCAAAGCAAGGCCAAAGAAAGCAAAAACCAAATTTTCAAGAAGTTTTCTTCAAAAGAAAAAACAAAAAACAACTTTTCAAAAGTTCTCCAAATACTATTGAAAACTTTGAGACCAAATAATAGGCAACAAAAACACTTTGCAAGTTATCAAATCAAAATGGGCGAAAACTCAACAAAATAGGTGTTTCAAGATGCTCTTAATGACCAAAAAGTAGCAAAAAGAGTGTGGTGACAATGATCAAAAGATAAAGAAAGACAACTCTCAAAATCACCACTCAACAAATTTCAAAAAGAAAGAAAAGCAAATGGCCACAAGATGCAGTTTTGACACAAAGCAAGAAGATCACAAAGATAAAGTTTGTCATAAAGATTGAAACCAATATTTCTACCCTGGAAGACTAGGACAGTGAAGATTCTCAGAGAAAAATATTGTGTGCTCAAATGCAAATGATGACACTTGCAACAAAACAAATCAAGACCAAAACTTTCCACAACCGGAGAGAATTCGAAACCGGAAACTTGCTGTAAACACACAGATTGATAACCAAACTTGACTGCTCAAGAAACATCCAGACCAGTAATCAAATTTTCTAAACAAGAAATATTTGCCAAAATCTTGGAAAATTAGGGTATACGTGATTGTGTCAATGCACAACTGCGTGTATACATGATTCAACCCAAAGAAACCTACGTATACGCAGGTTCATATGGGGAGACTTGTGTACATATGCTTGTGTAACCTGACAAAACTGTGTATATAACAGTTCAAAAGAAAAAGCAAAAAAGGGGTCTGAAGAAACTGCTCATACTTAAAGTCTGAGTTCCTATAGGAACATACAACTCAGTTGCAGCAAGAAAATCAATGGCTGAGCCCTGATTGGCTTAAATTAAGCCAAACTAGGAACAACAATACTATTGTCCCCAGTGGAGTCACCAATTTTGTTGAGGAACAAAGTCCCCTAGGGTTTTGGGTCAATACCCTAGCAGAGTGGGGGTTATCTATAGTAAAAAAAATCATTCCACATAGCCATGATATTAAAATAAGCAAACTATGCGAAGAGAGGTGCACCTAGGGGTCCTTCGTTTGGGTAGATCCAACCAGGGTTCAAACCATCTTGGAGTTCCTTTCGATCCTTAAACCTGTAAAACAATCAATTCAAAGAAGCATAGCAGTATATGGACCAAGTATCATATACAAATAAACTTCATAACGTATTGAAAGGTATTTAGTTATACAATTGAAATAATTATTCATATGCAAACCATAACAACAACATCATAAGCATGAAGAAGATTGATTTTGGGAACAAGAAAAATGTTTCTTTATTGCAGATAACTAAAACTAAGTAAGGAATGGTATCACCTCAAACTTCCTCTTGTAGACTCCAAGCGGAACCATCCTCCGGATTCGTCCAATCCCAAGTCTTCAAAAGGCTCCTTCCATGACTCACACAAGGATATCTCACCTGGTGAAAAGACATCATAACTCAAGGAAACAAGGGTTTCCTGTAATGGGGGAAGTGCTGGAAGCACAAAGATCTTCAGACCTAATTAGGGATAATCTCAACAGAGTGATTGTTCTCTCTATTCTCTCCTCCCTTAGGCCTTCCCATTGAAGTCTTTTTATACTTCTCCCAAACTAGTTTTTTAGTTGGGAATTTGTTGGGAATAGTTGGGCCATGGGCACTAATAGGTAATCAATAGGTAAAACCTGTGATCTCCTCCTAAAATTAAGGATATTTATTTTTTTTAAGTGTTTTAAGACATATACGCAGGTTGGGTATACACAGACCCGCGTACACACGTATTTAGCTCAGGGCAATGTCGTGTATAAGGAGTAAAACATTGTTTTTTAAGTATTTGAACCGGGTCTAGAAGGAGGGGTTCCCCTAGGCCATAAATGCAGCATCACAAACATCAAGAGTGAGATTTGGAGCTGTAACAAGGATTCCCTAGTAAGACTACATAATGCAAGAGTTTAGGATAGAAAAAGGCCAAGGGATTGTGCAATCACGCAAATCAGGAAGGTAGGGAGATAACTTGTTGATTTTTTTTGTGCAATGTGCATAAGGAGAATGAAAGGGAGGCTTTAATGCGTAGTTTTGGAGGTGAGGAGGCTATGATTAAGAACTATTATTGTGCAATGCGTAGTTCTTGGAGGAAGGAACTACACATTTTGTAGTTCCAAGAGGAAAGGGAGCATGCTTGAGGTTTTCCGCTGTGCAATTCTTAGTTCAAGGAGGGCATAGTGAGCTCTCCTGAGATAAAGCATAACTCTTTTTTTTTGTGATATGCGACACCTCCCATGCCAAAATACGACACTTATGAAAGTAAGAGAAAAGTGCAAACAAAACTTGCAAAGGCTTAAATAAAGTGGAAGTGACACATTCCAGAGTGAGGATAACATGAAAATGACACTTATGAAAGTGAATGAAAGAAAAAATGACATTTTTAGACATGAAAGTGACACTTGAGAAAACAAGGTGTGCCAAAGCAACAGTTGAGAAAACTCAGCAAAATGAAAGTGCAATTACATCTGACGTGAGGGAAATTGTCAATAGAGAGTGCAAAATAATTGTCGATATGTATTGTACAGTTCACTATTCTTATGGATTGTTGTTGGCTTGTTGGGGCTTGACCTAGGTTCAGAGTTAGCCAAACAAATCCCATTACTACTGGCCCTTTCGGCAACATTCCACGGAGCATGGATTAAGGTCTCACTTGAAGTAGTATGGGAGGGTGCTAGAACTAGGTTTCCACACCCTGGAGATGTTTGATGAGGTCAGCTAGTCTGTTTCTTGACTCTGCACACAAATTGCCTTGTGCACTTCCTCGTGCCTTGCTTCTTGCTATTCGGCCTTCGCGTAGCCCTTGCTCAGAGCTGAACCCTGTGCTCTATGTTATTACCTAAGGCCTTTTTATATGTTCCAAGATTAGTTCATTAAGTGCTTTAAGTTACATTTAACAGCATAAACCATTCATGCACACTATAAATAAACCATATACTTGTGAATAATAACACTCAAGCATTAACCTAAGAATAGATACACATAATTAGAATCAAACTTCTCTTTATTATTTCCTTCTTTGGTTATAGACTCAACTCCACCCTGCGCACTCAACTACAAGGGTCTGCATACTTAGCTACAGACTGCTAGGCATCTGCACACTCAGCTACAGAGCCTTCTCCTACTCTACGACCCAAAAACACACTTACGCACTTATACTTAACCTTATCCTTATTGATTCATCTCTTCATCATCAGATTCTTAGATGTCTTTCACAACCTAGAGCCTTGCTCTATTTATACACTTCCATGGTCTGCAGACCATGGGTAGGTTGACATTACATCACAAACCTAGGGCGGGCAATCCTATGATTCTATCCTACTTTCACACCCCACACCCGCAATTCGTGGAGCTTTACAACAAAATTTGGTTACAACATGGGCTTTAAGCCCCAAAACATGCCTCGGGGGGGGATTCCATGCCCAACATGCCCCTAACATAAACATCACGACTCACCCTCGAGTCACTCTATCAGCACGGTGATATTTGTTCGGAGTCTTGCCAACTTGTTATGCTCTTAACCTGCAAATGTTACCCAAATACAGAATATGCGAAGAAAAGAGACCCAAAACACAGAATATGCGAAGAAAAGATACCTAGAACACATAATAGCAATGGTTTTATTATTCAGAGAGTAATGTTCACTTGCCTCTTCGAGGGGGCAACCTCCACTAGAGCAGAGCTCGATTACAAAATAAGACACGATGCTCCTCGTAGGGAGTTTCTATCCTTTATATATGACTCATACATGCAATACCACGGGCCAATACCGCGGTATTAATAATACCATCTATCTAATACTACGACCCATTTGCAACTAACTGTGGTTTCGTTATTAATTTGCGGATTAACCACTTACAATTATGAATATGGGCTTTATTGACTCTTGACTATGACGTGGTCCCATAGATAAGGGGGTTAGGGTGGGACCCAACATGCCCACCCCCTTAAGACTAGCCTTGTCCTCAAGGCTGAAGCTATGGAAACTGCTGAAGAATAGTGGTTGGTTCCCAAGTTTCATCTTCCGGAGAGGTGTCTTTCCATTTGACGAGGACCTCTTTAATCATGCGGCCGCGCAGGTGCTTGTCTCGTGTGTCTAGAACCTGTTCCGGTTGAAGCCAGATTGACCCTTCCTCGTCCAATTCCGGTAGACTGGTTTGAACTTGGCAATTGTTCCCAATCACTTTCTTGAGGCATGATACATGGAAAACTGGGTGGATTTTTGCTGTAGGTGGCAAAGCCAACTTGTAAGCCACTTCTCCAATGTGCTAAAGTACTTGGTATGGTCCATAGAATTTTGGAGAGAGCTTTTGACAACCCTTGTCTTTGAGTGATGTTTGCTTATAGGGTTGCAGCCTCAAAAAGACCTGATCCCCTTCTTGAAATCGGTGCTCTGAGCGATGTTGGTCAGCCTGTTGCTTCATACGGTTCTGAGCTTGATGAAGATTCTCGCGCAGGTGGGCGAGCATGGTTGCGTGGTGTTGTAAGAGTTGATCCACGGCTTGTACTTTGGAGCACCTCGTGAGATAAGAAGTAGGGGAAGGCGGAAGTTGAACATAGACTGCTTCATAGGGAGTCATTTTGGTGGTGGCATGATAGTTGGTGTTATACCACCATTCTGCCAGAGGTAAGCCACTGTACCCAAAGGTGTTGTTTTTCTGAAGTAAAACACCTAAGGTAGGTTTCTAGACATTTGTTGACTGCTTCAGTTTGACCATCTGTTTGCGGATGGTAGGAAGTACTGAGTTTTAGTTGAGTGCCTTGTATTCTGAAGAGTTCCTGCCAAAAATTTCTGGTGAAGATCGGGTCGCGGTCGGACACAATAGAAATGGGCATGCCATGCAATTTGAAGATCTGATCCATGAAAGTTTGAGCAACCAAGGTTGGTGTAAACGGTGTGGGGAAGAGCGCAGAAATGAGCATACTTCGACAATCGGTCCACAACCACCATGATGGCTGACTTGTTCCCTGATTTTGGAAGACCTGTAATGAAATCCATAGAAACTTCCGTCCAAATTGATGCCGGAATGGGCAATGGTTGTAATGTGCCAGGTGTGTTGACGGTTTCCCCTTTGTGGCGTTGATAGACATCGCATTCGGTTACGAAGGTAAGGATGTCCTTTTTCATGCCTGTCCAGAAAAATGATCTTCTGGTGCGAGCATACGTCTTCTGAAAGCCCGAATGACCTGCAATGGGAGATGAGTGCATCTCTGCCAAAATGCGACTTTTGAAGGTGGATGTTGGTGATATTACGACTCTGTCCTTGTAGCGAAGAATATCATTCTGCCACGAGTAGCCCTTGCTGGAATTTGGATCTGCCTGCTATTGAGAAATGAGTTGGGAGAGCCCAGGGTGTGAAAACCATTCTCTGTGAGCTTCTTCAATCCATTCTGGAATGGGGAGGGAAATAGCTAGCAGGGTACTTTCCTCGTCAAATTGGCGAGATAATGCATATGCTACACTATTGTCTTTCCCTTTCTTTTAAATGTCTCATAATCATATCCCAGCATTTTGGCTAGCCATTTATTTTGTTGTGGGGAGGATAGGCGTTGCTCCAAAAAATATTTAAGACTGTGATGATCTGTGCGGATTTGGAAATGTCGCCCCAATAAATAAGGTCGCCAGGTGTCGACTGCATGTAAGATGGCCATCATTTCCTTCTCGTATGTAGATTGGCCCTGATTCTTCCCACTGAGTTGCTGGCTTGTGAAGGCCAACGGTCGCCCTTCCTGCATTAAAACCGCCCCAATACCTACTCCCGAAGCATCACATTCAATGACGAAAGATTTGGTGAAGTCAGGTAGTGCTAAAACTGGAGTGGAACACATGGCATTTTTTAGAGCTGTAAAGGCCTGTTGTGCTTCCTCATTCCAGAAGAATGAATTTTTCTTTAGGAGTTGGGTGAGGGACTTCGCTATGCGACCATAGTTGCAGACAAATTTACGATAATAGCCTGTGAGTCCCAAAAATCCTCGCAAGCTCTTCAAGGTCTTAGGTTGAGGCCATTCCTGCATTCCTTGGATCTTTTTGGGGTCCACCTTGACACCCTCATGCCCCACAATGTGGCCCAAATACTCTACCTCTGCCATGCCAAACTCACACTTAGACATCTTGACAAATAATTTATGCTTGTGGAGCAGTTGCAATAGTAGATCTACATGCTGAAGATGTGCGGCCCAAGTGCAACTATAGATGAGGATGTCATCGAAGAAGACAAGGACAAATTTCCTGAGATATGGTTTGAGAATGTGGTTCATAAAGCTCTGAAAAGTAGAGGGGGCATTACAAAGACCAAATGGCATGACCAGGAATTCATAGTGGCCTTCATGAGTTCTGAAAGCAGTCTTGGGTATGTCGACTTCCTTCATGCGGATCTGGTGGTAACCTGAGCGAAGATCCAACTTCGTGAAAAATTGAGCCCCATTGAGTTCATCCAGCAAATCATCAACCACCGGAATGGGGAATTTATCTTTGACTGTTAACTTGTTGAGGGCCCTGAAGTCGGGACACATCCGCCACTCCCCATCTTTCTTGAGGACCATGACCACTGGGATGAATAATGACTAATGCTGGGACGAATGACACCTGCTTCCAACAATTCCTTGATGATTTTTTCTATTTCATTCTTTTGAGTGAACGAATATCTGTATGGCCACACATTTGGGGGTTGAGCCCCTGGAACCAAGGTGATGCTATGATCATGTTCCCCTCGCGAGGGTGGAAGCTCCTGAGGCTTGTCAAAGACGCAGATGGTTGTTTAAAATCTGTTGCATCTCAGGATGAAGTGGCGACTGCTTGGTTTCGACTCCCTAGATGGCATTAAATTGAGCTACCACTCCATGATTGCCCTTTTTTAACAATTTTTCCATCCTATGCAAGCTTATGATAGAGGGGGCTCCCACCTGGAGTCCTCTGAGGGTATGTGTGTGGTTGTTCTGTTTAAAACTCATATACAACTCCTGGAAATCCATTGTGATTGGCCCAAGAGTGCAGAGCCAGTCAGTGCCAAGGACAATGTCACAACCCCCCATGTTCATGGCAAAAATGTGGGTTTTCAACTGATAATCCCCCATTTGAAGTTTGACATTTTCACAACGGCCTTCACATTTCATTGTGCCTCCATCTGCAATTTGAACTTGGAAGTTAGAAACTGCTCATACGAAGCAATGCACTGTTTCTGCGACTTTTTGATGGATGAAATTATGTGTACTTCCACTATCAATCAAAACTACTACTAGGCGATGTTTAATAAACCCTCTGATTTTGAGCATTTGAGGGGAAGAAATCCCTGCCAAGGCATGCAACGAAATAACTGGTTTGTCAGAGACATCGTCCTATTGGTTATCGTCCTCTAGCGGCTCATGTTCCCCAAGTGGAGGATCTTCCTCTATTGAGTTGTAGTCCATGGCATCTATTTGAAAGAATTTGGGCTCCTTACATTTATGACCTGGGGAGTATTTTCATCACAGTAGTAACATAGTCCTTGCTTCCTTCTTTCGGCCATTTCTGCAGGGGACACCTTTTGGACCTTAAGTGTTTGAGTCGTGTGCTGCGCCTGTGGGAGGTGACCTTTAGCAGGGAAATTTGGGCGACTGTATTGGGCTGCTAATGCACGTTCCACCTTACGAGCTACCTGGCAAGCCTGCATCCACGTGGGAGGGTGGTGAAGTAGTGCTTGACCTCTGATGGCTTCTTTAAGACCGCTGCTAAAAAATTCCGTGTAGAACTCATCTGTGAGACCCTTAGTGCGGAAATCTAAGCTTTCAAAAGCATTAATATATTCCTCTACTATACCAGTCTGTCTGAGCTTAGTGAGACGACCCAAATAAGATTCTTCTTGTTCAAAGCGATCTCGAAGAGCTTTGGTAAATTGGGTCCAAGTCCTAAAATATCCATTGGAACGCTGATGCCCTTCCCACTATTGCCACCATTCATTGTCGCAGTACATGCTCCCCAACATAAGCTTAGTCACATCATCTAGGATTTGATTCAGTTTGAAATACTGGTCCATTTGTGCTAGCCATGCTGTTGGGTGAGAACCGTCAAATTTATGCGTATCCAACTTAGGAGGTCGCTGACTAGGTGGTGGATGGGTGTGCCAGACGTGAGGAGAGTGGCTAGATTCACCGTAAATGCCTTCATAGCCATTATACCCCTCCTCGTGGGCTTGCTCCTTGCCGTTTGACATAAAATCCTCCTTGCCTTTTCCCTGCAATTTCTCTAGCTGGAGACTCATTCCTTTAAGCGTGTTGTTCATGCTATCCAGATCTAGTTTGTCAAGCTGAGTTTGGATTTTGTTCACCGTTTCTTCCAGTTTGTCCATCCTTTCATTGGCCATCACTTGAGCTCTAATTGCTACCATACACTGACCTGATGAAGAATTGGGACCGCCAAAAAAAAAAATTGCCCAATTAATTGAATGGTACCACCATGCTCAGCTCGTCGTCCTGATTTTAATGGGCTATATCACCAATAAGCGTCCCGGAACATCTCAGAATTTTTTTTTTACTCCTAACGGAGTTTTACTCCTTCTTGATCAATACTGCAGTCGCCAAATCCTCAAAATGTCAATGCGGCCAAAAGTCCTGCGACAATTATACCCTGGTATAGGAACCCTACACAACGCTTCTGGTCTGCTGGATCTGAGAGATCTGAATGGCGGCTCGGGTAGCGCTGCACGGCTGAACTGACTGCTTCTGCAGATCTGATGAATCTAATAGATCGGAACTAGCTGGTTGGGACCAATGTCTGCTGCTGCTGCACTCCTTTGCTCAAGCGGATCTGGCAGAGATGATGCTTAAAAAGAAAAGGAACTAGGGTCTTGAGGAGTGTCAGGTGCTACAGATCGCAATATACATAAGGGTCTGGCAGTAGTACTCGGCCCAATGTTTCAGGGCTCTAACTAAGGAGGGTCGACCGTACCCTTACCCGTACCACCCGACTACCCTATCGTACGGGCGAGTAATCTCTTTGAGTGCTGTTCTCAGTGTACTGTAGCCGCAAGACGGTCGCTGGTTTATCTATGGCGAGGTTTTCAGGGAGCCTATGGGGCTTCTGATATACCCAAAGGGTACGTGGAAGACAGTCTGTGCGCGGTTCTGTCTAATGTGCTACTACTCAAAAGGGTAACCACAGGGGTTACAATGGAGTCCAACAGACGTGACCACCTCTTGTATTTCCTGCATGCATGCCTCCCCAAATCCACAGATTTATGCGCTCAACGACAGATCCCGTGGTTTAAAGACACTGGAACACGTCTCGAGCCAAAATTTTTTTTTCTACTAAATGGAGATCCCGCCGGCTCTGGAAAGAGCTCTGATACCACTTGTTATGCTTCTTAACCTGCAAATGATACCCAAATACAGAATATGCGAAGAAAAGAGACCGAGAACACAGAATATGTGAATAAAAGATATCCAGAACACAGAATGGCAATGAATTTATTATTCAGAGAGTAATGTGCACTTGCCTCTTCGAGGGGGCAACCTCCAATAGAGCAGAGCGCGATTACAAAAATAAGACACGATGCTCCTCGCAGGGAGTTTCTATCCTTTATATATGACTCCTACGAGTAATACCACGGGTCAATATTGCTTATTACTAATACCATCTATCTAATACTATGGCCCATTTGCAACTAGCTGTGGTTCCTTTATTAATTGCAGATTAACCACTTACAATTATTAATATGGGCTTTATTGAATCTTAACTATGACATGGTCCCATTACACAGATAAGGGGGTTAGGGTGGGACCCTAACAGTATGTAAGTTAAAGAAGTCTCTGTATGGGTTAAAACAGTCACCAAGGATGTGGTATCAGAAATTTGATAGATTTATACGAGGATTTGGCTTCACCAGAAGCAAAGCAGATCACTCTATGTATTTTAGATTAATTGGTGACCGTGTTATTTATCTAGTCTTATATGTGGATGATATGTTGCTGGTTGGAAATGCAAAGAAATTATCCAGGGTTTGAAGACCCAATCATCATCCAAATTCGACATGAAAGATCTTGTGCTGCAAACTATATTTTGGGCATGGAAATTAAAAGAGATTGGACAAAGAGGAAGCTCTAGTTAAACTGGAGGAGGTATGTCGAGACAATATTGCAGAGGTTTAATATGCAAAATAGTAACCTAGTGAAGGTTCCTATTCTTGTAGGTTTAAATTTATCTGCTGAACAGTGTCCCAAGACATAAGAAGAGGAAGAGGACATGTCCCATGTTCCATATGCAAGTGCAGTCGGTATCCTAATGTATGAGAAGGTCTGTACTAGACCAGACATTGCACATGCAGTGGGAGTATTGAGCAGGTTTATGTCAAAACCAGGGAAGGATTACTGGACAACAGTGAAATAGGTTTTCAGGTATTTGAGTGGCACTAGTGATTATGGTTTGTGCTACCAAGGAGGACCAGGATTCAATAGACTGTTGGATATTTGTGGCTTCATTGATGCAGACTGGGCTAGAGATCTGGATCAGAGAAGATCTACAAGTGGGTATGTGTTTAACCTAATTGGAGGTGCATTCAGTTGGATGAGTAAGAAACAATCTATAGTGGCATTATCAACTACAGAGGCAGAATGAATGGCAGCCACTCATGCAAGCAAGGAAGAATTTTGGTTGCAGAGATTGTGTTCAAGTATGCGGTTAGTACAGGGAGCTATAAGGATAGACTTTGACAGCCAAAGTGAGATTTTCTTGGCAAATAACCTCGCATATCATTCAAAGAAAAAGCACATTGATGTTCAGTATCACTTTGTGAGGGATATGATAAAAGACAAAAAGGTGTTGCTGGTAAAGGTGGACACTTTGAAGAATACTGTAGATGGATCAAAAAAATCTGTAAACTCTGAGAAGTTCTCTTGGTGTAGAGAAACAATGGGCATTGTAGGGCTAGATAAATGACTAAGCTCTCTTATGGCCCCCTGTGGAAAGAAAACAACAAGTGGGAGAATGTTGGGTTGTGTTATATTCTTTCCACGACTAGCCCACGTTGTTAATCGAGGGGTTAGAAGGGGGGTGGAGCCCCCCCTTCGTTGCACCAATTGTGTAGCAAAGGAGCGTCACAAGGTGTTTGAGGGGTGTAGGTAACCCCACTCTATGGGGTCCCGGGTAGCGCCCCAGAAAATTTTGTTTTTGGACCCTATATTAGGTTGGGCGAACCTACCTATGGTTTTGTGCATGATTTTTCACACATGGTTTTGGGCGCGATGGTTTTCGCCCATGGTATCGGATGCTTCAGCATGTATAAATATGTATTGTAACATTGAAAGGAACATAATGAAAAATCAATCTGGTAGTCCCAGTTTTTGGATCCAGGGGAAATCTCTGTGTACATGTGGTTTTTGTGTTATGCTCTCACATTGTTTATTTTCTGCATTTTAGCATTCATATGCAGGTAATTTATGTATGGGATTAAAACCTAGAGGAACCTTCATGCTCACACTTGAGTCTGCACATGGTCACCCACTTGATCTCACCGAAAGTTAACATAATTCCCTCTACGTGTTTTCACGGTCAAGGCATAACATTACCACCCACTACTAGGACTCCTACTTCAAATGTGTGAGGTCTAGTTGGGACTTCATATCAAGGAGATCCCATAATTGTTGGTGGGTCCAACACCATCAACATTCAAATAACCTAGTTGATTCCCACTAATTTTTCAATACAGCCCTCGTACCCCAACCATTTTTTCCATAACCCTCCTTTTTCACTTGATAAACATGTTTTTTCAATTAGTAGTTATTCCACCTTCTTGGATTGTCATTAGTTCAGTTAGATATCAAGGTGGATGAGGTCAATAGAGAAAAAATGGAAACTATACATAAAATATACCATTTTTTATCTATTGACTTCATCCCCCATCACATCTACATCTCAAAGGTTCCAATTGGGGCCATTATATGTCAAATACCATTAAGATAAAATGTTACCAAATGCCAATAAATTAGGCATTCAGTGGTATAGGATTACTTGTCATTAAACACACTTTAATTAATCCCTACATATGCACTCTTTTATGTTTACATGGATCACCCTAATTTTTTCTTTGACAATTGCATGGATTTATGGGAAGTGAAATTTGAGAGATCCATTAGGCAAGTCACCTTAAATTCCCCTTATTAGGTGGAAGTACAAGGTCAAGTTCTTTTTTCTATAGCCTTTGCATCGTTAAGGAAGAGTTATGGACCCTCCAAAGGACTCCTCTAGTCTCCCACCAAGATGAGATACTCTCTAAAAGATTAAATCTCATTAGTGAGAAAAATTGGGACAATCCATGGACCTTGGCCTATAAATATACTACGTTGGGGACCATTTAGAAGATAGAAATAATTGTAACTTCATGTTGCCCAAATTGTCTCCTAAATGATTTTTTTGTGATATTCGAGCTCGTGATTCAAGAGCAACCAAGAAAATTCTCTAGTAGATATCACACCTCTGTGAGAGAGAAAGGAGGAACCTCCTTTAAGAGATCCAAGCATGTATTTCCTCCAAGGCTTCCTTTAGTGTCCCTTGGAGATATTTTGTCCCTTATACATCCATAAATATATTTGTTGTTTTGAAAATTCATTCATTCTTTCTATGGTATTTTTTTCATTGTATTGATAATATCTCATGTTATATCTCATTACTTTTCTTGGTATTTTGTTTTCTTGTGTAATTGGTCTATGTAGGAAGAAACTCCTTGCATAGAATGGGATTTTAGAACACCTTTACTCCAATAAACTAATATGATTGATCATTCCCCTATATTATTTTTCTCATTGATTCAAAGTTAGGGGAATGGTTATTCCACCCTTTCTCTAGATTAGTATTCTCATGACACGATGCATGGAAAATGGTTATCCTGCACTTATTTAAGCTTGGTATTCTCATGGATGGGAGTCGTAGGGATGTACTAACCAACCCTTCCTCTTGATTACTATTCTTGTTGAGGAAGGGTTGATAATGTACGAGGGATTTTTTGTATATCAGAGGACAAAACATTATTAAAATTAGTATTGTTATTAAGGGGGATCTAGGGGAAGGGACAAGCAGAACTTCTTTAACATTAATATTGTAATTGTCTCTCCTAGTCCCTTGGATTCTACAAGATGAATGGGAGGTGTTACTTTTCCCTATCCCAAATTCCAAGGTCGCATTGTAGAAAAGGGGTTACAAAATTTTCTCCCATTCCAAAGCTAGTGGAATTACTTTAGACTATACCATTATGTTCATCTCATTGAGAGATTTTTAGTGATACAAACTTTATTGAAATTTGAATTATGTTTAAAATTTGTCGCCATTCAAAATTTTCGCCATAGTAACCCTACCATATAAAAAATGTTGCGATATAGCACTTAACATGCATCCCATGTGGCTCTGCCATATTGGCCTCAGTCTTTGCGTATGTGCCACACAATCTTGGGCCAGGCCACATCAACTAAATCTCGGGTTGACTGTTCCCTTACCTTTTGTCGCATGATTTGTACCTTAGTTGAAGGAAGTTATTTTATCTCACAACTCCTATCTCTCATGACCATAACGTACTAAGACCTACTCTCCAAACCTTGAGTCAAGAAAAGAAAGGAAAAATTCACATTAACTACGATAGGTTTTCTTGTCCCCCAGCTCAATCACTTCACAAATTGAACTATTTGGTTACCTAGGAATGTGTTGATGAGATCATTTTTGGCAATATACATTTTTTGCACTAGAAGGAGCGCCATAGATTGATTATTTGTGTGGGGTCTTATTTTATTTATTTATTTATTTATTTATTTAACTAACCTTGGCTCAGATGTGCATTCCTACTTTTGGTGCATGCTTTTAGCTCTTGCAAACCTACCAGGGGCATGTCCAACAAACAACTTGAATCTTTCTTTAATTTGAAGTATGATGTTGAGATTAAAATTTCTACTTTACTAGTGACAATGAAATTTACAAGTTGTTTGTCCTCAAATTCTGAGGATAGATTCACAAATGGTTTAAAATAAGTCTAGCTAACTCAATATATTCATGGAACCATTTTATGAAAGTATTTATATCATCTTATCAAAATTATAACTATTAATATTTATGTTTTGAAATTAAATTAATATTTTCATGCATTAAGATGAATCTTACGAGGAATTTTACCCTAGATTTTGGTCATTTTTCTATAGATTCAATCTTAGTGATTTACCTTCAAGAAAATATATGCTTTATAATATGACCATCCATTTAATCGAATTGATGATATTTTGACAGATTCATTAAACTTCTATCCGCACTTCATTGATCTGTTTGACAATTATTTGGAAGGTATAATTACATAGAAGATTGCTCATTTTTTATTACATGTACATAATACTAATTAGAGCATTCAACAACTTTAATATTTTAGAGTTTATTTTCTTTGATTTTTTCTTATGTGGGATCCTTGAAGAATGGTGTTATGTATGGGAAAATTTTGAAAGCTATCTTTTCAAGCTTCTGGTAAATTTTAAACCCACGAACCAGTAGCAGTTGAGGAGGTAGGCGAGGATGGAGGTGTATCACATAGACCTGTATAAAAAGGTCCTTAGAAGGAACAAATGTACCTTTTTCATTTTCAAAGTGAATCTATTGTTGGGATGGGTGCCCGCCCAATTTTGATTTATGCCAACCCCAATGTGCTATGTTTATCCTATGTTATTTCAGCAAACACATTATCCATAAAACCTTTCCAAGAAATCTTCAAAGTTGAAGCCCCATCCCTCGATCATCATAGCTTCTACCCATTTCATATTAGCCTCACTACAATGATATGATACCCATCATGAAACTTATAGAAATTATATCTCATTCCAATGCTAGATATCCTAAGGCTAAAAATTCATTAATAGATTATGAGGAAGATAAGATAAATTCAAATAATATGATTGTCAACTTTCTTTTAAAACCATCCCTAATACATTAAGGTCACTAAAAAGCACAAATCCCTAATACCTTAAGGTCCCCTAGAATCACATATCACAACAGACTTAGAACTAATATCTTTTACTCACATTATCACTCTATCTTAGGGAAAAGGAAAAAAAGAAAAAGAAAATTAATGAAACTTTTATTTTGATCCCTCTATCTTGTCAATTTTGCTGGCTTTGACAAGGAAATTGGCCTTGGCCAGAGTGTTGCGTCCATGCGTCTTGTAGTCGAATGAGCACTCATGTTCCTTTACATGTCTGTGTAAACCACAATAAGTGTTTCTGCAGTGACATGTAAAACCTATTAATCCTACACGTTTTCTGCAACTAAAACATCACATTGCTTTAGTTTTGGACTCCCTCCCATCACTAGTAGTTTCCACCTTCGTTGTCTACTCAAATTCTATCGTGGCCATGGGAGTTGTTATTGTTTTCAGTTTGATAAGATGGTCTTTGTAACACTTGGGGCACATATTCTCCATTGTATAGTTTCCAAAAACACCACACCCTTTAATACAAATCCGAGGCTCTGCTACATTATGACCTTCTGAATGCATCTTTTCACTCAATTCTCCAACCCTCCTCTCTTATATGTAGTCAAGCACAGCACAAGCGTTATTTTTATATTTGAATGCCTCGGTGGAGAGATGTGATACCTGGGGCTCTCCTTACTCTCCAACTTCTACTTAGGTGAACCAATATTTTATCTTTTCATTTTTACAATACTTGCTCAAATTATTTTTTATATCTATGGTGTTACACTTGGGATTTCTATCTCATGATTGTCGGCTCAATTTTTCACCTATGAAAAATCCTTGCATGCAAGACAACGTACTTGCACTTGAGGTGTCATTTCCTTCAAATGGCATGATATATTCTCCCTCTGAGATATTCAAATATACTAGTTCATTCACACTATGTTTTCGATAGGGAACATGTACCCCAACCATTCTTTCCATAACCCTCCTTTTTCACTTGATAAACATGTTTGTTTAGTCAATAGTTCTTCCACCTCATTGTATTGTCATTAGTTCAATTAGATATCATGGTGGATGAGGTAAATAGAGAAAAAATGGAGGCTATACCAACAATATACCATTTGTTCTCTATTGAATTCATCCCCATCACATCTACACCTCATCATGGTTTACTATATGAATTTTCTTCATGGATTTTTAGAAGAGGTTCTTTCAGTGTGAACCTTGAATGAATTAGTCATCATTTCACACTAAGTTCATTATCCTCCCCAACATTTTACCTCAACATTATTTCATGGAATGATGTGCATACCTTGCAAAAATTGTTGTTACCTATGTTGGTCAAAGGATCACGCCTTAGGATGGCATCTCTCCACTAACATTCTCAAAATCATTAGTAATTTCTTCTATAAGACAACCCTTAAGGATGATGCAATCACCTACTTTAGTGACAACAATTATGTTTTCAACTTTTTTGGTAAGACCCTTTTTTTGTAGTGGTTACAACCACCCTCCAAAATTTTTCCTATGCTTCATTTTTGGAGCATCCCTTCTTACCTACAATAGCTCATCTCACATTGATCCAGTTATTCATGCTTTGATTGAGACTTATATCTTCGTTTTTATCTTGTGTTTTTTTACTTAGCTGATTCTTCTAAGTCACATGTTAATATCCAAACATAGTCTCACAACAGTTTTGGGCTTGCCCCTAAAAACTGCGTAATCCTTGAGGGAAAGCAAGATTGATGATGGGAATTGTGAATTCCTAAATGCTAGTGAGCCTTGAGCTCAGAAAATACACAATCATGGGAAGCAACCCAACATTGAGTTGAGAAATTGCACAACCCTCACTAAGCTCAGAAACTGTTCGGTGCACTTAGCCGGTAAGTTTCCCGGTTCCCTTGAACTGTGCAATCATTCCCAGTAGTGTGCATGGAATGTTTCCCTAGTGTTGTCACTCTAAGATACAGTCTCGGATTTTTTACAAGACCAGTGCCTGGGAACATCTAGATTTTGTGTCTCTCGTATGATTCTTAGGAAAATGGAGACATCAAACACACACACACACAGATATATATATATATATATGTGTGTGTGTGTGTGTGTGTGTGTGTGTGTGTCTGTAATGTATGTATGTATGTATGTATGTATGTATGTATATGCTATATGTAATATGTATAATTATATGTATACATATATATGTGTACATATACAATACATATACATACATACAATACACATACACATACACATACACATACACACACCACACACACACACACACACACACACACACAACAGATATATATATATATATATTATATATATATATATATATATATAATATATAATATATATATATATATATATAATATATATATATTTAAACGAAATGGGTTGGTTAATTCATCTATAGGAGTAAGCCATGAGTTTCTGGTACTTTTTCACATATATAGCTCATGAAAATATGTTCATAAAATAGTGGAGGTTGAGTAGTTCAAGGACCTACAGTTGGGTGCTATGATTCATGGAGCACAATTTTAAAGATATAATCTCAATAATCCATATAGGCACATGCATTAACAAGTCAATACAAATGAATTTGCAAAGAAGTTTGAAATATTTATAGAAGCTACGATTACATGAATTCATAGAAAAATCATCAACATAATGGATTTTAATAGAGGGAGAACATATTGTAGTACTCGAAGGGGTAATCACCACCATTTTCTTTATATTCTGAAATATGCATATCATAGAATCATATAGCCTGAAAATAACATGCGTCTTTTTCTTTAGGATTTCTAAACCTTTGTAAAGTGTTGCTTCCCCCTATTTATCTGGAGAGGGGAGAATTGAGCATTGATTAAAACAAAATATCTTCAGCCAAGTCTCAGCTATCAGATTGAGTCATTCTCTTGGCCAGGGATGGCTCTATGGCCCAAAAACATTACAAAATATTATTTCCCTCATTAAATGGTTGACACATTACATGATTACAAAAAACGGGTCAATTGAGCAGATGAAAATGTCAATAAAATATCTTTGTGCCCATTTATGTGAACACCTTTGCTTCAGGTTGTAGTTAGCTCACAGTCTAGCCTCCTGTGTTTCTCTTGCTCAGCCAATTTCCGTCACTTCTCCCTTTACTGCTTGAATCATTCATTCTTTAAAGCTAGGAGTGGACAACTATCAGCTTCACACTGCAATACATAAGTAGAGGACCCCTTAGCAGTACTTTGTCTTCCCTCTATATGGAGCACCATGATGGATAATCAAGTCCTCTCGAGCTTCCAAGTCTTTGTCTACTTCTGTCAACTTTGACCCTAGTTTTGTATCAACCATGCAAATTTTGAATTTGCACATACTTTCTTAAATGCCTTAACTCGCCACACCTTTAAAGCTTTGTGTTACTTCATCGCATATCTATCGCATCGGGGTTTTCCATTAGAGGTCCTTATGGCACAGGTTTGCCTCCCCTTAACAATTTTGATCATCAATATGCGGGATTGGGCCCACCCAGGATATCGCAATTGCAAGATGGAAGAGATATCGACGAAGGAAGGAATTTGAAGTGTGTGATCCCCGATTGCAATATCACAATCGGGGGGGGGGAAGAATTATCGCAATCAGCAAGAGGGAATGGTGACAGGTGGAAATCGAAATTGGCAGGGAAACATTACGATATCCGATATCGGCGGAGGAGGGTTCTTGCATATCGCAATCACAAGCTGGAAGGGACATCTGTGGAGGAAGCACTTTTGAAGTGTGCGAGGGGGGAAAATTATCGCGATCGGTGAGAAGGAATGTTGATGGGTAGATATGGCCATTAGCAGGGGAACATTGTGATATGCAATATCGGCGGAGGAGGGATTCCATCACAATCAACGAGAGGGAGTGGTGTCGGGTAGATATATATCACAAAAATGGCAATGGTTGATAACGATTATGGGTCGTGGTCCTGATGCATAAAAAGGGTTTCGGCATGATCTCTGAATGTTTTAAAACATATCAAATGGGAACGGAAAACATGGTGAGAGTTGGATATACAAGGGATTAAGGCTAAAGTTTAAAAATGGGTCAATGCCGCTAGAGTTTAAAAGGCAAAGGAAAAATGGGGTTTGTAAAACAAATGATTTATAGATAATATGGAAATTTCTCCAAAACGATTTAAGCTAAACCTATTCTTCCCCCTTTTAATCTTCAATTTGTAAGGAACAACAACCTTATCTTTGTTATTTTTTCCTCTTTGTGCACTTAGGACTCTCTTTTCAGAAGGTGACGACATTGGCTCCAACTGGGGATGGGGAATTGGATTGCAATGCGTCGAGAACCTAAAGATTGCGAACTTCTCCTTTGGGCATGGAGTCTTTTCTAAACAAATGATAATTTTATGAAAGTGGAATTTTCAACAAAAACTGGAAATTTCATATAATAATTACAATACACACCAGTATTTACAATGAGGGCAAGACTAGTACCTCTAATTCTAGAAATAGAGCTTGAGGATCTAACCATTTACTCGTAGTTCCAACAATTCAGCATCCAAATTTTTGAGTAGGTACATGTTATTTCCTCTCTATTTTGAAATCATGAAAGGGTCGAATCATAGTGGATCAGATTTTCCGTGTTGTCCTTTTTATTCCTGTTGAGCATCCCATCGTAAAAATAAATCTCCCGGTTGAAGAGGTCGATCCTTGGCCTTCTTGTCAAATATGGATTTCATCTTTTGTTGGTAATTTAACAATTTTTCCCCCACCTGTTCTTTGTTTTCATGAAGTTTAACCAGTTGGTTTATCCTTTGTGTCAAAGCACTTGCCTCTTCCTCGGCTTCTTGTAGTAACTTCACCACCGACATTGCTAATTGGATTGGGAAGATGACAACCTTACCATACAGGATCTCTAAAGGATATTTTCCAGTGGATCATTTAGGAGTTACTCGGTTAGCCCATAGGGAAAACTTCAGTTAGGAGTCCCAATTCCTCTGATTCTTGGTCATGGTCTTCTTCAACACTCTCACCACAGTTTTGTTTGAGGACTCAACTAAGCCATTACCTTGAGGATAGTTGGTAGTGGAGTGCCCGATGATAATATTTAATTTCTGGCAAAACTTGGAGAATTTGGTAGATTTGAAGACTTGAGCATTGTCAGTGATAATTTTGATAGGAAAACCAAAGTGAGATAATATGTTCTCCACCATAAACTTGATTACCACTGATTACATAGCATTTCTGGTTGGGATGGCCTCTACCCACTTGGTGAAATAATCTGTGGCCATTAATATCCACTTGTGTTGGCCACTGGAAGGTGGGACTATTTCTCCCATGAAGTCTAGTCCCCATTATCTGAAAATTTATTCCACATGCACTGAATCAGGGAGAGAGAAGAAAGGTTTTGCCTCTCAGCAAAAATTTGGCACTTCTGGCATGACCTGACTTGGGAATGAACATTCCCAAACAATGTAGTCTAGTAGAATCTTGCCTTCAGGATTTTGCATGTTGTGGTCTTCCATCTGTGATGACCTCCACAAAATCCTCCATGAAATTCCTCAATTACTTTATGGGTTTTTCCCTCTACCAAACATAACAACAAAATCCCACTGGGTCCTTCTAGTAGAGTTGACTATTGGATATGATATACTTTTGAGCTTGCAATCTCAGAGTTCATTGCTTGGATTTATCTAGCCCTAGTGGGCACCTTAGGAATAAGAGATAATGGATGATATTCTTATACTAGGGTGATCCTTCATATTTAGCATATAACTTTTGCTCTGATGTTTCAATCCCATCATGCTGAACCTATAGTCTTCCTTCCTCTATTATTAGGTTTATCCCTAAATCTTGGCAATTAGATTCTGATAAAACCATGGCCAACCCCTGGCCTTTTATGAGCTTAGTAGGTTTTACATATAGCTCATGTTCTTGTATCTTTGCTATCCACCGACCCCTTTTTCCATTGTTGTCTCACACCACGATGTCCTTGACCACTGTCATTAGCACAAATGTTGTGATTTCTGATTGTAGCACATACATATGAAATGCCTTCAAAGCCTTGACTAGTGCATAAGCTTGTTTCTCCAAGATGTTATATTTAAGCTCAACATCCCTCAGGACTTGGCTAAAAAAGGTGGTGGGTCATTGATAACCATCTTTATTCTTCTGTAGCAAAGCTGTGACAATAGTATGTGGAGAAGCAAAAGAAAAAATATAGAAAGGCATTGAGTAATCAAGGTTGACTAGTACTGTGAGTTCAACCAAAGCTTATTTAATTCTA
The DNA here is from genome assembly GCA_000404065.3 of Pinus taeda. Classification (NCBI taxonomy): domain Eukaryota; kingdom Viridiplantae; phylum Streptophyta; class Pinopsida; order Pinales; family Pinaceae; genus Pinus; species Pinus taeda. Next base: position 139,215 of record APFE031140274.1, read on the forward strand.
GTGAAAGAATATCAGGGAGCAAGGCTCCACTTGACTTCATTTTCCTTTTTAAGCATGTCTGTAATACCCTTGACTATTTTTGCATAGTTGGGTATGAACCTCCTAAAGAAATTGATTCTCCCAAAAAAGGCTTGAACCTATTTCTTATTTCTGGGTAGAGGAATATGATTGATGTCTTCGACTCATTTAGGATTGATCTTCACTCCTTCCTACGCTACTATGTGTCCTAGTAGCTTCCCCTCACTCAGGGCGAACTGAGATTTATTGGGATTCAAAGAAATACCATACCTCCTACATTTCTCAAAGGTGATCTTCAAGTGGAGGATGTGCTATTCATCAGTCTTAGAGAAGAATGTGATATCATCTAAATAAACCACCATGAACTTGTCTTGCTCTCCTAAAAAGTCCATATCCATAACTCGTTGAAATGTGGCCCCTATATTAATGAGACTGAAAGGCATGCAAGCATACATGAATGTTCCCCATGGGGTCCTGAAAGTAGTCTTCTTCTGATCATCAGGGTCAACTATCACTTGGTTGTAACCAGATAACCCATCCATCATGGACATTCTGACTGAGCCAACCACCTTCTGCAATATATAATCCATCTTAGGTAGTGGGTAGTTGTCTTCCAACGATGCCCTGTTTAGATTCTAAAAATCTACACATAGCCTTATTTCTCCATTATTTTTTGGGGCTAGAACTATGTTGGCCACCCACTCCAAGTACCTTAAAGGCACTATGATTTTGGCCTATAGAAGTTTCCTCACTTATTTTTCAATGGAGGGGAGTAAGAGTGGATTAATCTGCCAGAGCTTCTACTTGCATGGTTTTATTCCACTCTTTAAAGGAATCTTTTGTATGACGTTAGTATGAAATGTTTTTAGCTCCTTATAAGACCAAGAAAAAACATCCTTGTAAATTTTGAATAGATTTAAATGCCTTTATTTATCTTACAATGGGATTCCTTTTGATAGTCTGGCCATTTGGGGTTCCTCCTCTGAGCTGATATTGCAATCTTCTACTTATTCATCCATCTCTGGAGCCTTTGAAGGCTATGTCATCCTTAGCGAATAGTCTTTCTATCAAAACCTTGAGTCCTCCCCAACAACCATCAACGCCCTTGGCCTATCATCTGATTCTTCCTCACATTGCACTTCCTTGAATTACAAATTTGATTCCTGTCGTCCCTCCCACCAGGTTAGCGTCCTTATTTCGAATCCCCCTATTGCTACTCCTACACCCCCTTTTAATATTATCCCAAATACCGAACCTCGTTCCTTAGACAAAAACTCAATTTTCAATTCCTTATCCAATTATAATAAATTCAATAATGACATAAGCTATAGATTCTATAATACTATTAATAATTCCCCTATCGTTTATTCAAAGTTGAATACTACCTCTAATTCCTTTAATTCTAACAATAAATATAACCCTAAACACTCTAACGCTTCTATAATAAATCTATTAAATGTAATGATACAATTATTTCTCTTATTATTAGTAATAGTAGGAACAAATATCACTCCTTGTATAATAATAATAATAATAATAATAATAATTTTTTCCTTATCCATTCTAAAAATGTTATTAATCTTTCTAGCTGTGATTTAAACCCTTTAGTTTTTCGTCTCTTAAATAAAGGGCTTAATTTTTCCATAGCCCCTAGGAAAATTTCGGTCGATGACATTATTTGTAACTTTGAATTTGGAATCCATGACCTTCTTGATAATGTCAAGGAGGTTATTTGACAAGATTGCGCTATTGTGCTTAGGAAAGCAAAACCTCCCTGAAGTAATATTAGAAAGAATGAGTTTCTTGCCCTTAAATCCTTAAGGGATAACCCTGATATTGTCATCCTGAAGCTAATAAAGGACGGGTTGTTGTTATTCTTGATAAGATTGATTATGTTAATAAAATGATCGATCATCTTCATAATAGTGGAAGTTACATTAAAATAAAAAAAATCCCCTTAAAAGAGTTTCCAAAGATACCGTGCTTTCCATAAAATCTAATAAGTCTCTTAATCCTTTTAGAAAAAATTTGATTGAGAGCAATCCTCTTAACCCCAAGATTTATGGCCTCCCTAGTGTCCATAAAAATGAGGTCCTCCTGAGACCTATTGTTAATATGATAGATGGCCCTTCTTATCATCTTGCTAAATTCTTGAAGCTCAAACCTCTTATTGCTCACACTTAGTCTTTTGTCAAAGACTCAGCCTCTTTTATCAATGAACTGAAAGATATGAGGCTTGACCCCAGTGATTTGATAGTTAAATTCGATGTTGTATCCCTTTTCATGAAAATCCATATTCAAGAGGCTATTGAAGACATTAACCATATTACTGACAATTACACAGACTCTTTAGTAGGTCTTTTCCTTACCTCCACTTTTTTCAACTTCCAAGGTGAGTTCTTTAAGAAAACTTGCGGGGTGGCAATGGTTTCCGCCTCTCTCCCATGGTTGCCAACTTATTCATGGAAGATTTTGAGACCAAATAATTGGCCTCTGCTCTGTTCCGTCCCAAAAAATGGAAGAGATTGGTCGATCGCACCTGTGTCGTATGGCCCCATGGTCATGAGAAACTGGACCTTTTTCTCAACCATCTCAATTCCCAATCTGAATACATGAAATTCACAATGGAAGTTGAAGTTAATGGGTGCTTTCCATTTCTCAACATTGTTCTCTCCCATAATGACGATGGTGCCATTTATCACCAAGTTTTTCACAAGAAAACTCACACAAAATAATATCTCCATTCCTCTTCCCATCATTTTCCAGCCTAGAAGGTATGGGTGTTTAACACTGTTGCCACTTGTGCCCTTAGAATTTTTGTTGAGAATCAATTAGAAGAAGAAAAATCTCATCTTCTGAAAGTTTTTGAAAATAATGGCTACAACAAACATCAAGGCCTCAGAGCATTCCAAATGGCCTATAAAGAAACTCATGTTAAACCATCTCGTGTTGATCCCATTTCCAATGTGGCGCTTCCCTTCATCCAAGGGACCATTGATAAGATTGCTCATATTCTTAAAAAGAATAAAATTTATGCGTCTTTTAAACCCCTTAATACCATTAGAAATTCTCTTAGGTTGGTTAAAGACCCAATTAACCCTAAGGATATGAAAGGGGTTTACTCTATTCCATGCTCTTGTGGGATTCCCTACATATGTGAGACAGGTCACTCTATAAACCAGAGAATCCAAGAGCGTGCCATAGACATTAGGCACAATCACTCTTGTTACTCTGCCTTAGCTGAGGGGTTGGATTCATGCCCTCTCCTCTTGATTGTTCCCTATTATTATTATTATTATTATTATTATTATATTATTATTATTATTATTATTATTATTATTATTAATTATTATTATTATATATATTATTATTATTATTATTATATTATTATTATTATATTATATTATTATTATATTATTATTATTATTACTACTACATACTTACTTACTTAACTTATAATCTCTTTTTAATTTTAAATAAATCAGTAATTTTTAGTTACTTTTATAATATATTATTATAAACTCTAATTTGACTTTATATTTTAAATAATTAAGATATAATTTAATATTAATTTCTCTTAACAAATTTTAAGTCCCCTTTTTAAACATCATTCCCCCCTAAACTAATCCTTAACCCTTTATTTTTATTTTTATTTTTTATTTTCTTTTGTATTAAAATAAATTAGTTAATTTATAATTTTCTGTTAATTTATTTTATAGTATAATTATTATAAACTCAAATTTGATTTTATATTAAATAATTAAGATATAATTTAATATTAATTTCCCTTAACCACTTTTTAACTACCTTTTTTAAATATTATTTTCCCCTTAACTAATTCTTAACCCATTTTTCCTAACTACTAGTTTATATCAGCTAATTCTACACCCGGATGCTTCTTTGCTATTTAAAATTTTGTTAAGACTGATTTTCTCACCATTTGTCCTGAGGATGAACCACATTAGTTGGTTTGAAATGATGACCAATTCTATAGCATGTGATTAATCCAAAATACATATTGATTATTGATATGGATCACAAAAGTATGAGATCTAGCAATGGTATTCCCTTGCAGTTGTAGAATTTTGCATCCAGCCATTGTGTCTTCCCACGAAGTGGTTCCTTGATCTGCCTCTTTTTCTTCTTCTTGATCGATGGTTGAGTTAGAAAACTCCCCAACAACTTCTATGAATTGTTTGACCTGCTCATCATCCTCGAATACATGCCAGTGCTTGACATTATTAGGTATAGAGGGTCCGTATCTAACCTCCACATCATAACTAAGGAGTGCATTTTAAGGGGGGTTGTACCTACTTGCCACTATAGGTAGGGAATTAATCATTTTGTTTCCTTCTCTGGGCAGAAATTGGATATTAAATGTCAAGAAGAAGTTATCAATCAAATCCCATACTTCATTCTAGCAAGTCCTTAATTTGGGGTGTTTGTCCTCACACTGATTCCGGATTTGTTTTACAATAAACTCGGAGTATCCATACACCATTAAGCATTCAATATTCATATTTTTTGTTGTCTGCAGCCCAAGGAGCAATGCTTCATACTCAACTACGTTGTTGGTTTCCTCAAACTCCAGCTTGAATGAGACGGGTATCAAGCTACTGTCAGGAGGTACCAACAATACTCCTGCTCCATTTCCCTCTTTGGAATTCGCTTTGTCAAAGTATGATTTCCATGCTTTGTTTTCATTTGTGTGATGGTGTTCTAACTTCATTGTTAGGTGTACTATTTTTTCTTCTAATATGGACTCATATTATTCTAGGAATAGGCAAGATAGGTCGCTTTCTTTTCCATGCACTGTGGATTTTTTTAATCCTTTAGCTGGGGTCACAGTTTTTACAAATCTTGACTCTCTGTACAACCTCCTTTGTTTGCCTCCAAAAGTGGGAATAGTGGAATAACTTAGATCTAACTTGATAGAGCTCCTGACCTTGGAATCCCAACACCTAGATAGGAGCATGTCCAAGCGAGGGGGAATATCAGCCACCACTATGTCCATTACTACACTCTTCATAGGAATTTGAGTCAGGTTTACCACCAGATCCTTTTTCATTCCCAAGAATTTGACCCTCTTAGAGTCAAATGAGTATAGGTCCTTGTAGGGCTTGGTGATCGGCAAGCCAAGTTGTTCCATCACTACTAAGGGCATGACATTGTGCGAGGCTCCAGAGTCCAACATGTAATTATGCAATAAGAGGTCATGGATTACCAAGGTCACATAGAAGGGTGCAATAGAAGGATCAATTTCTTCGACACAAGGCCCAAAAACAACCATTGGCCTTTCTTCTTTAAGGTTTAAACAATCATGGGTGGCTGAAGAGGTGGATGAAAGCATGAACTAAGAGACTTGAGCTTTATAAGTGGGCTACTTTAGAAGTTGAATCAGGGGAATAGGAATCTTTACCCTTTCGAGCTCCCTTTGAATATTGAATTTAGGTTGGCCCTTATCTATACCTTTCGGATCTACTTCTCCTTCCTTACCATTGGTGGTTTTTAGCAGAACAGGTGCCTTCCTTTCTGTGTGTTCCTCGAAACTATTTCTTTCCTTATTTGAGGAGACTTTAGTCTTCGACGAGTCAGGCTTCAGCCTACCTTTCACTTTATCTGGCACTGGGAAAATATCTTGGGGAGAATTTACCTCCTGTTGTTTCGATTCCCTCGACCTCTTTCTTGAAGATCTTAGATCATACTTTTGGTGTAGTTGTGCTTGCATGAAATCCCTAAATTGTTTACAATAAAAATCTGTGTCCTCCTTATTTCTTGTTGCTTCTCTATCATGACTGGTCTCTTGGTGAGCCATATTCTCATGTTCTTCTTTAGAGAAAGAAGAATACAAGTTTCCCCACATCTCATGTGTATCCAACAATTGTTCATCAGGATCATCTTCTAAATATAGAGGATGAGGGATCTCATTGAGTTTTTCCATTCTTTCCCTTGGAAGTGTCTATAATGGTGGCCTTCTCTACTATGGGTTATAACCCCAGTTGTTTCCTTGAGCATTCTGTTTGGGGAGACTCTTTTTCTCAAGTTCAACATTTGCAACCTTATGTGATAAACACCTGATGAGTTTATCTAGTTCATGCCACTTCAGATTTGATGATTCTTTAGTTTGACCGGAGGAGGATGCTTCTTCTTTTCCCCTTTTATTCTCAAAAGGTTTCTACTTTCCTCTTGACTTCCCTACCGAGGTGAAATTTTCTTCCACCTCAAGAGAGTCGACTTGGAATTGATCTACAGTTATGAAATTCCTTTCTCTTAGGGTAAAACCAAAGTCGGATTCAAAAGCTCCCAAAAAAACTATGCTAGTAGTGGTTGGAGGAGGCTTTATCTCACCATGTAGGTTATTATACTACTTATTGAAAATTTTCATAAATTCTGAATTATTCTCTTTCCACTTCTTCCTTATAGCATTAAACTTTGTGAGGAGGTACTCATGATTTCTCTTTTCACCCCATTTTTGTGTGAAAGAGTTTTCAAGTTCCTCCCAAGCAGGGATGGAGGTATTAGGTAGGGCTTTAAACCGTTTTCTGGCTTCTCCATCAAGGGATTGTACAAAGAGTCACAAGACCACATCTAGTTGTTCTACATTTAGATTCTCTGAAAAACCACATAAGGTTTGAATATGTCTCTGTGAAGTGCTTTCATCCTCCCCATTGAACCTAGGAAAAAGCTTTAGGTAGTCCTTAGGAATAGCACTTAGGGGTCGCGGTAAATCAAGGGGGGCATATTTATTCATCAGAAAACCAGGAACAACCATCTGGATTAATGAAGGGGGGATAAGATTTGCCAGAGGAACTTGGGCCAAAACCATAGTGGTTGGAGTGGTTAGACTAAAAGCAGGGTATGTAAGGGTATTAGGAGTAAAGTTTGAGTAGTGAGTAATAATGGTTTGGGAGTTAGATGAGGGAGCTTCAAATACTGATGATATGGTAGCACAAGTATTAGGATTTTTCCCCTTCCAGACCTTTTTGAAAATTAGTTTCTCTAGGTCAAATACAAACAAGGTTTTCTGCTACGAGGTGTTTGAGCGAGTGTGAGGCTTTTTAAAATCCAGGATAATAAATGATAATGGGGTTTGTGGAGTCTCTTATGTGATGTGGATGCAATTAGAATTCTTTTGCTCACCTACACAAAGAGTTCTCAACTTTTCGTATCTCAAGGGGAAAATCCTTTAATGTGTTCCCTGGCAACGACGCTAGAAGATGTTGTTGCTCCCAGAGACAACCTCATATTTCTTACAAGACCAGTGCCTGGGCACATCTAGATTTTTTGTGTCTCGTATGATTCTCAGGAAAATGTAGACATCACATATTATATATATATATATATATTTCCTCTGGGCCAAAACCACAGTGGTTGGAGTGGCTAGACTAAAAGCAGGGTATGTAAGGGTATTAGAAGTAAATTCTGAGTAGTGAGTAACAATGGGTTGGGATTTAGATGAGGAAGCTTCAAATACTGATGAGATGGTAGCATAGGTATTAGGATTTTTTTCCTTCCATACCTTCCTAAAAATTAGTTTCTCTAGGTCAAATACAAATAAGGTTTTCTTCTGAGAGGTATCTGAGCAAGTGTGAAGCTTTTTAAAATCCAGGATGATAAGTGATAATGGGGTTTGTGGAGTCTCTTAGGTGATGTGGATGCAATTAGAATGCTTTTTCTCACCTACACAAAGAGTTCTCAACTTGTCGTATCCCAAGGGAAAAATCCTTTAATGCATTCCACGACAATGACGCCAGAAGATGTTGTTGCTCCTAGAGACAGTCTCATATTTCTTATATGACTAGTGCTTGAGTACATCTAGATTTTTTGTGTCTCATATGATTCTCAGGAAAATGTAGAAATCACATGTTTTATATTATATATATATAAATATATATAGTAAATGGAATAGGTTGGTTCATTCATCTAAAGGAGTAAGCCATGAGTTTCTGGTACTTCTTCACATATACAACTCACAAAAATATGTGCATAAAACAGTGGAGGCCGAGTACTTCAAGGACCTATAGTTTAAAAAAAAAGTTCCAGAGCAATGATAGAGGATAAGGAGAAGGAGAAACTCATCACATAGAGCTTAAATCATCAAGAATTCTACACTTAACACATAGAGCTTGAAGCATCGATAATTTCTACACTTATTTGAGCTACAGGTAGATATAATGGAGAAGAGGGACACTAGGTGCTATGATTCATGGAGCGCAATTTTAAAGATATAATCTTAATAATCCATATAGGCACATGCATTAACAAGTCAATATAAATGAATCTGCGAGGAAGTTTGAAATATTTCTAGCAACTATGATTTCATGAATTCAGAGAAGAAACATGAACATAATGGATTTTAACATATGGAAAACATACGGTAGTACCTGAAGGGGAAATCACCACCATTTTATTTATATTCTGAAAGATGCATATCATACGGTCATATAGTTTGAAAATAACATGTTGCTTTTCCTTTAGGATTTCTAAACCCTTGTACAGTGTTGCTTCCCCCTATTTATCTAGAGAGGGGAGCATTGAGTGTTGATTACAACAAAATATCTTAAACCGAGTGTCAGTTGTCATATCGACTAGTTGTCTTGTCCAGGGATGGCTCTATGACCCATTACATGGTTGACACATTACATGATTACAGAAAACGGGTCAATTAAGCAAATGAAAATATCTATAAAATATCTTTGTGCCCATCCCTATGATTGTCTCTACTTCAAGTTGTAGTTAGCTCATGGTTTGGCCTCTTGTTTTTCTTAGTTGATTCTTGCTTTTTCCTTTACTACTTGAATCATTCATGCTTTAAAGTTGGGAGTGGGAAACTATCAGTTTCACACCGCAATATAGAAGTAGAGGACCCTTGGGCGGTACATTGTCTTCCCTCTATATGGAGCACCATGATGGATAATCAAGTCATCCTAAGCTTCCAAGTCTCTGTTTACTTCTGTGAGTGTCGACCCTAGTTTCGTGTCACAAGGAACCTTTCTAGGTCAACCCATTCCAATTTTGATTTTCGATATGCAGGATTGGGACCACTTGGGATATCGTAATTGTAAGCTGGAAGAGACATCAACGGAGGAAGGACTTTGAAGTGTGTGATCCGCGATTTTGATATCGCAATCGGGTGGGGGGGAGGGGAATTATCACAATTGGCAAGAGGAAATGGTGATAGGCGGAGATTGAAATCGAAGGAGAAACATTGCAATATGTGATATCAGCAGAGGAGGCTTCTTGTATATCACAATCTCAAGATAGAAGGGACGTCTACGAGGAAGGACTTTGAAGTGTGCGATTGGGAGGGGGAAACATTATCGCAATCAATGATAAGGAGTGTTGACGGGTGGATATGGCCATCAGTGGGGGAAAATTGTGATATGAGATATCGGTGGAGGAGCGAGTGGTGTTGGGTGGATATATATCACAAAAATGGAAAGGGACGATAGCGATTATGGTTTGTGGTCTTGATGATTAAAAATGGTTTCGGCATGATCTTTGAATGATTTAAAACATTTCAAACGGGAATGGAAAACATGGCGAGAGTTGGATATACAAGGTATCAAGGCTAGAGTTTGAAAATGGGTCAATGTGGCTAGAGTTTAAAAGGCAAAGGCAAAATGGGTTTGCAAAAGAAATGATTTTTAGAGAATATGGAAATTTCTCCAAAATGATTTAAGTTGGACTTGTTCTTCCCCCTTTTAATCTCCAATTTTCAAGGCACAACAACCTCATCTTTGCTCTTTTGCCCTCTTTGTGCACTTATAACTCTCTTTTTAGAAGGTAACAGCACCTAGAAAATACAAAACAAAAAAATCAAAAAGCATCCCTAAACAATAGTGATCTATTTTAGTATCCTGAAGGAGGCACTTGCACTATTTTTAGAAGCTTCTACCAAGTGTTTCATTTTCTTGATTTTAGGCATGTGCATCATAAACCCTAATTTGTCCAAATATATTTAATTGACAATTATAGAGCTCATTTTCACACTCGATCTTGGAGCACTAGCATTTCCGATGAGATCAAGGAACCTTCAGTGTGATCATCGTCGCTTTTCTAGGTGAGTTTTTCTTTTGTCGTCTCTTGTCGCTTTTTCTGTCGCTTTTTTTTGTCATTTGGCTTGTGTGTGTTGTTTCACTTGTTTATTTTCATGGTTGTTGACGTTTTGGCTTAATTTAACTTGTAGAAGTGTTTTATAAAGTTTTAGATTTCCTTTCCCAAGTGTCTCATTAGTTTTCTAGTTTTTGCGCTAATGGTCGTCGTTACGTTGCCTGCCCTCACTTACTTCATTTTCCTTCCATTTTATTTATTTCTGCACTTGATTCACATGCATTTACTTTCACTTAGTCATATCTACAATCAACTTCACACTATATCTTAGATCTTCTCATTTTCCATAGTTCCCTTGGGTAGATCATGGTTTCCCTTTGTTGGTTTTCACTTTGCCCAGCTGGCACTGCACAATCCTAACAGTCAAGCCACAAGCTTGGCCTCTATAATTGCACAGTGCATAGTCCAATTTGGCTCCATTTGTGTACTGCACAGTTCTAGGAGAGAGCCTTCCATCCTTTGCCACTGATATTGTGCAATGCACAGTCTCTTCGAGGTGGGACTATGCATTACACAGTTTCAACCATCAAGCTTCCATCCTGGCTGTTGGGACTATGCAGTGTGCACTTCTCACAAGTAGCCAATCCCTCTTGCCAGAGAAAATTTCACAACCCTCCCCATCTTATGCTTGGTTTGCTGCTTGAACTTTCCTTGTAAGTTTTTTTGCTTAAGACTGACATTTTCTTTCCTCCTTTTTGTCCCATAGGTACAAAAATTGTTGAGCACCTCTTTGGAAGTCACTGTTACCATGGAACCCAAGCGAGTTGCTTCAAAGGAATCCATTAAGAGCAGTACATGTGAAGAATTTGAGCAAACATCAATTTATTTTCAAGTGTATGCATATACCAAGTTGTTTTTAGAGAAAGGATTATCATTAACATGGAAAAAAATTAAATATGCTTTTGCAAAGGACTTTGAGGCATATTTAGAGGACTGATAGGTTATCTTAACATCTCGAAGTTAGGGTTATACAAGGTTAGATGCAGGTATCCAACCTTTCCATGCATAGACGTCATATGTTGGATTGTCTCACACATTGATGAGAAGACCATGACATTGAGTAGTGTCAGTGGACGGAAGCTCACCACCTTCTAGGAAGAATACTTTCAACAAATGTATCACTTGCCCAAGGTAGTAGATAGAATGGACTCACTCTTCTATGTCGCTCACAACTATGTGAACACTAGAGGCATTAGAAAATGTTGGGTGAAAGAGTCATCAAAGCTTCGACAGAAACCCACCCATGTGTACAAGAAAAATTCCCTCACGAAGTCTTACCAGCTCTTGGTTATATTTACTTACATAATCCATGGTCAAGAGAGCACAAAAACCTTTCCTAAAGGGTGGGAAGTCTTATTGGATTAGTTGGTGAACAATGGGAGGTTGTTCAATTGGTCAGATCTATTGGCTCCACAATTGAAGGCACATGTAGCACAGGCTCAGAATCCACCCAATGGTGAGAAAGAAAGGTTCTATATGTTTGCATACTTACTGGATGCAATATGTGTGCAACAATAGTTCTCTATCATGAACTAGACATGGACACCATGAGAAACTACTGTGCATGTCTATGGTAAGTTGCTTTCAGAATGCAAGTATTGAGGAGTAAGGGCACGACCAACTGACCACTTCATCATACCACTATAGAAGCTTATCTTTGTAGAATATCCACCTTGCATGTCACGTGAAGCAATGGAGGCGATAATAGACATCGCAGATTGGTATGCCTCACTAGGTGGCACGTTCATTAAAATGTTTGGAGGAGAGAATCCTCTGTATGTCTTACCAAGGTATGCTACTGCAAAAATGGTCATCCAAGAAGTATCATACCATCTCCACACAGGGTTGTCATCAGCACTCATAGGAAGAAGAAATCACCATGGCCCACCATTCCTTTGTAGATTAGATTATATGAGATAAAGGACTTGAAAGTCACAAATGTTGAGGCTAAGGAGATAATGAGATTTGAGTTCGGTGCTAAGGACTTTAATCCATACGATTCCCCTGGTATTTGTAAGGACCACTGTACGAGAGTTTATTTTCTGGGGATTAGTGGGGCATTTCATTGGCCAGAGGAGGATCCTTAGAGGTACTACTACAATGCCTATAGACTCAATGAGTCAGTCAATTTAGTAAGGACTTCACAGGTTGTTCCACAGAAGACATCAACCCCGGAATCAACAACATCAAAAGGAAACAATGAAATCAGATCTTCTTCTCATGAAGGCAACTTTAACAGCAGAAGCAAACAGGAAGCAAAGGATGTAGAGAGTAGAATGAAGAAAGAGAGGAAAACAAAGGTTGCGGAAAGCAAAACTAAAGCTGTAGGAGACAGAACAAAATCTGAAGGAAAAAAAGGAGTTGAGGAGGAGAGAATGAGAAGAGAAGCAGAAGTAGGAATAAGAACAAAGTTAAGGTGCAATGATAGCGGGAAAAACACCGATACAAGTTGAAGAACAGGAACAAGATCAACTAGTAGCTGAGGAGGAAGGTGAACATATGCACAATCGGGAGCATGCTCAACGGATTGAGAAATTGATTGAAGTGAAAAACATGGAGATGAAATAGGAGACGCAACATGAATATGTTGATATGATGTCGAGAGCACCACATGTCATCCCGCAGTCTCCACCACCTCCAACAGTGGAGCCAGCCCCGAGTGAGTAAGGGGGTGTTTCTCTCCTTGATGATGATCCTGAATGGATGTGCATAATATATCATTTAATGAGTTCCAAAGGAGGATTATACAAGCAATAAGAAAAAAAATTCTGGATTATCATGCATCACCTACATTTCTTAGAGAAAGGGTGCTAGTTTTAGACACCAAGAAGAATCCAAATTCCATTGCCATAGGCAACTTGGACTATGTAGGAGCAACAAGATCAAATGTACAGTATTTGATGGACGAGAATGAGAAATTGGCACAAAACTTGTAGGTTGTTAGGCAAGAGGAAAAAAAACATCGAGCAGTAGCGCAGAATGTAGTTTCTGCACAGGTTTACTTGGAGGAGATGAGAGCAACGATACTTGCTAAAGTATCAACACCTGGATAAACCATGCAGAAGCTCTATGATGGGTTTGTCACCATACATAAAGTAGTTATCCATTTGTGTGGCTTACAGTAGTAGAGTAAAGAAGTTGTTAAAAATCTCAAGAACATACAAGTTTTCATTTCTTATGTGCAATAGTGGACAATGTGATACAAAGGGATGCCACTTGTCTTAGTGAAGAAGATGAAGCAACAAGAAGAGTTGGAGAAAGAAAAAGTTCGAATGTTGATTCAGAAAAAAAGCAAATCGCCTCACTCATTAGCAGCATTCAAGCCTCATATGTACAATTATATAGTAGTTTGGATGTCTTGGTGAGAACACACAAGATCCCATCAGTCAGTTCCCTCACCAAAGTTAAACCCAAGAACCAAGTCAAGCAGGAGGTCGAAGAGTACTTAGCGCAGCTGAAACAGAATGCCACTATGGAAGAGTTGGATTTGAATTCAAAAACATGCATAATTTCATTGGTGGTCCTGTCAAAGTCAAAAAAATGTTGCTCATGCTTTAGAATGAGTTGGACATAGGTTCCAAGATAGTGTACCCAGATTCCATGGAGGCTAGAGTCTGCATCCAACAAGACACCATTACGCAGTTTAGGACATCACTACACAATATCAAGATTGGCACCAATATGTGACTGAGAAGCAACAAGTGGAGTTTGTTGAGCTAGACTTATCCCAAACTCCAACATCAAATTTTTGTGGCTTGTTAGGTTGTCAAGTTTTGTATACCCTATTTTTTCTTATATGGGTACAAGCGTAAAATGTAATATTATTTGTAATTATGTTGTAAGTTAAATTCCACATGTCAATATTGGAATATGAAAAGTCATCATGTAATGTAATGTGTTATTTTGTAAAGAAGTTGAAGATTCATGAAAGTAGTCAAATGGTCACAAAGGGGAATTGAGTAGTCACCCACTCTTGTTATAAATAAAACCTCATAACTGATGTAACAGGATTATGGCAGGCCAAGCTTTTGGCTAAGCTTACGCTTAGGAAGAACTTGGCAGTATTATGAAGAGCCTTGGCTTCTCTGTAGCATAAAGCAAGTATACTTCTTTGGAGGAGTAGGTGTTCTCTATTGTAATGTTCCACTATTGGGGCTAGTGGTAATCAATGGTGTATGTATGAAAGAAACTTTCTCTTATAATAATAAAATTAGAGCCAACACAGTTTCATGCATATGTTGTGAATATAGTAGGACTATTCTTATTGTATTTGCGATGTATGTTATTTAACTTAAAATTATGCTTATGAACTATTTCATTTGCATTTGAATGAATGTTTTTGAATGTGTGTTGTTGTATTAACTCATCACTTTGACTTGTGGACTATTCTGCATCTTAGATTGTGATGTCATTTCACTCGTGTGTCTCTTTCTAGTTGCATACTATTATAGGTTTCCAAGGGTCGCATTTCCTCTTCCCTTCATGTGTCGAAACCTTCATGCATCACACTTGACTCTCCACATGGTCCCAGACTTGATCTCACCCAAAGTTATCATACTTCCCTCTGGGAATTTTCGTGGTCAAGGTTACTAGGACTCCTACTCCAAACAATGTAGGTCTAGTTTGGACTTCATATCAGGGAGATCCCCTGAATGTTTGTGGGTCCAACACCATCAACATTCAAATAAAATAGTTCATTCCGACTATGTTTTCAATATCTCCCTCATACCTTAACCATTTTTTCCATAACCCTACTTTTGCACTCAATAAACATGTTTGTTCAGTCAATAGTTATTCCACCCCCTTGGATTGTCATTAGTTCAGTTAGATATCATGGTGGATGTGGTCAATAGAGAAAAAATGGAAACTATACCAACAATAAACCATTTTTTTCTCTATTGACTTCATCCCCCATCACATCTACACCTCATCATGGTTTAGTATATGAATTTTCTTCAAATTGATTACTTCCAAGAAGGAAGTAATTTTCATTACAACCTTTCAATGTGAACCTCGAATGAACCAGTCATCATCTCACACTGAGTTCATGATCGTCCCCAATGTTTGACCTCAACACTATTTCATGGAATGATGTGTCATGCTTTGCAGTAATTGTGGTTACTTATGTTGGTAAAATGCTCATTCCTTGGGATGACATCTCTTCACTAACAATCTCAACATCATTAGTAATTTCTTCTATAAGAGAACCCTTAAGGCTGATGCAATCACCTACTTTAGTGACATCAATTATGTTTCCAACATTTTTGGTAAGACCCTTCTTACATACAAATGTAAACATGATTTTGATAGTCATGAGCATGAGCATGTGACATGAACACCTCATATGCATTCTCTATATATTTATTTTTCAATAATGAATTCCATGGTTTATTCTTTATTATCCTTCCTCTCTCTTGGACTAGGTTATCTCTCCCAAGAAACAAGACTCACATTCATGAAAAAGAAAAGTGATATATTTCACTTATACATATGCTCCTAACATCACACATTACGGGTAAACTATTATCACCTAAAAATTATGTCAAATATCATCAAGATAAAACGCTACCAAATTCCAATAAATTAGGCATTCAGTGGTATAGGATTACTTGTCACTAAGCACACTTCAATTAACCCCCACATATGCATTCTTTTAGGCTTACATGGATCAACCTAATTTTTTCTTTGACAGTTGCATGGATTTGTGGGAAGTGAAATTTGAGAGATCCATGAGGAAAGTCACCTTAAATTCCCCTTATTAGGTGGAAGTACAACGTCAAGTTCTCTAGTCTCCCACTAAGATGAGATACTCTCTAAAAGATTAAACCTCATTAGTGAGAAAAATTGGGACAATCCATGGACCTTGGCCTATAAATACTACTACGTTGGGGACCATTTAGAAGATAGATTTCATTGTAAACTTATGTTGCCCAAATTGTCTCCCAAATGATTTTTTTTTTATATTGGAGCTCGTGATTCAAGAGCAACCAAGAAAATTCTCTAGTAGATATCACACCTCCGTGAGAGAGAAAGGAGGAACCTCCTTTAAGAGATCCAAGCATGTACTTCCTCCAAGGCTCCCTTTAGTGTCTCTTGGAGATATTTTGTCCCTTCTACATCCATAAATATATTTGTTGTTTCGAAAATTCATTCATTATTTCTATGGTATTTTTTTCATTGTAATGTTAATATCTCATGTTATATTTCATTACTTCTCTTGGTATTTTTTTTTCTTGTGTACTTGGTCTATGTAGGAAGAAACTACTTGCATAGGATAAGATTTTGGAACACCTCTACTCCAATAAACCAATAATATTGATCATTCCCCTGTATTATTTTTCTCATTGATTCAAATTTATGGAAAAGGGTTATCCCACACTTATTTAAGCTTGGTATTCTCATGGATGGGAGTAGGATGTATTGACCAACACTTCCTCTAGATTACTATTTTTATTGGGGAAGTATGACTGTGAGAGTCAAATTTCTACTCTAATTTGTCGATTTGTGGATAATGTGAATCTTTCGATATTTCTAGTGAAAATGAAATCTACAAGTTGTTTATCCTCACATTCCGAGGATGGATTCAAGAATTGTTCAAAATTATTCTAGCTAACTAAATACATTCATGGAACCATTTTATGAAAGTATTTTTATCAGCCTATCAAAATTATAATTATGAATATTTGTGTTTTGAAATAAAATTAATCTTTTCATGCATGAAGATGAATATTTAGAGTAATTTAACATTAAGTTGTGGTCATTTTTCTATAAATTCAATCTTAGTGATTTACCTTCAAGAAAATATATGATTTAGCATATGACCATGCATTTAACCTAATTGATGATCTTTTGACAAATTCATTAAACTTCCATCTACACTTCATTGATCCATTTGATAGTTATTTGGAAGGTCCATTTATATAGAAGATTTCTAATATTTTATCACATGTACATAATACTAATTGTGTTCTGTGGGCTCTAACACTTAGAAATGCATCATTTGAGATTGCCCTATTATCCTTTCTTCTCTTGAATCCACTTCAACCATTAATTGATATTCATCCATATTTTTATGATCCAATAGAGATTTGGCTAACGAAATATCTTCAAGAGGAATTGATTGTGAATAAGCTTCTTTTTGTAAATAAGTTGGCAATAGAAGCCCTGAGGGATAGTTCTATTGGTTGAGCCCTCATTGCCAAGTACCTTACCTATTGGGAGGTCACGAGGTCAAATCTCCTCGATGCCCTTGGGGTTACGTCATATATATTAAGCGACCTTTGGTGGATTTGTGTGGATTTTTTCCTGTGGACGTAACGACCACTCAATGACCGCGAACCATGGTTACCTTAAAAAAAATTGCAATAGACACCTTGGTACCCAAAATCCCAAAAGATCGTATCTTCCTAAATCTTTATTCCAAACGCTTACGAGAACGCGCGGCTCTAGGTTCTATGTCATCATGTGTTTTGATTTGCATGCATTAACAACCTCACCCCACTCTTGCATATTGTTCACTACCTTATGAGTAGTGGCCCCACTTCGCTTTAATAGCCGGTAAGCTCGAAAGCCTGTAACCTTTCCCAAATTCTAATTGATAATATCTTATAACAAACTAGGCTCTCTCCTCTCTATTGAGCCCATGTCGCTAAAACTTGGAACCTTTTTCTAATTCTATTTGGGCTCTCCCTTCTGGGCTACTACGTTCACTCTCTCTTCTACTTACTGGAAGCTTGGAAGCACAACTCATTAATAAAATTACGTTGTAAGTTTCTTTTGGGCATTATAAGGTTATAATACATAATGGTCCCTACTTTACACTAAGTAATATGTCTCATCCTTTTAAGCCCAATTTTTTTATAATTCACCTTTGTGAACAAGCTAAGCATAACTTCCTCCATGCTATTACAGTTAGACCCTTCTACTAAGCTTGCTTTAAAGTACCTGTGTATTTCTTTTGTGATGAATTTATCTACCCACTGAGCTCTAAGCTTTTGGGCTATCATAACTAGTGCCTCATTTCTACTTTCATTCTCACTTTTCCCTCCATCTCAGACCTTATCATGCTTGTCATCTTTTTAGGTGATTTGGGTCATGGTCAAAAGTGTCAATCATCATGTGATATCAAATTCTCCCTCTCTCTCTCTCTCTCATTACTATGATTCCATGTAACTTAGTTTCAAAACAAGAATATTTTCCAATAGAAGAGACACCTTATTTGACTTTCTATTATAAATGTTACCTAGATTCAGTTTGAATAAAAACATAATTTTTATGGTAAATATTTCCAACCCAACATTGGTTAGAATACATGGGGAAATGTTTACTCTTTCTATACAATAAAATTATATATACCCAAATGTCAGCCACACTTATTTTTCAATTTTATTGTTCATTAATCATGATCATGGTTATCGTTGAGTTATGATTCAAGTAGAATAAGATCACCTTTATGAAGAAACAAGTTATCTCCATCATGTACCTCTCAACACTTTAAAATTGTCTACTTGTATAGATGAAGAGAAAACTAATGGGGTCAACCTCGACTAGTATTGCATCTATTATCTTTAAATGCAACACCTCTTATATCACCTCACTCTCTTCACCCAATTACAAAAAGAAATTCTTAATTTTAAAGATAACGAAAACAATGGGGCATAAGAGATTTGAAAACCACATACATGTGGGAAGTACACGTAAACATATCAGGGCTATGAATGCTCACTGGTAGTAGGGTGCATAAGAGATATGAAAACCAAATACATCTGGGAAATACACATAAACATGTCAGGGCTATGAATGCTCACTCGCAGTAAAGTCATACTTGAATGTTATTGAAAACTATCTTTTAGATCGTTTGGTAACTTTTAAACCCATGAACCAATAGTAGTTGAGGGAGTAGGCGAAAATGGTAGCATATCAAGTAGACCAATAAAAGCATTATATCGAGACATAGAGAGATCCTTAAAAGGAACAAATGTACCTTTTTCATTTTTAGGGAGAATCTGCTAGGATGGGTTCCCACCCAAGTTTCATCTATGCTAACCCCAATGTGCTCTATTTATCCTATGTTATTTCCACACACACATTTTTAGTAGTTCGTTGTCAACTCAACAACATTTGCAACACTAGCAAACAATACATTTCCACCAACTGCAATAACATCTAATGCAAAAATATTTAAAGGGCCTATTTATAACAAAAATAGAGACAAACGTTTTCTACAAACATGAGTTAAATTGTCCACAAATAGCCTCCACTGGGACATTGCCTATGCAAAGAGCGACCAACCTAATAGGTTTCAACAAGTTACACTTTTAGCATTTTTGGCAAGTGTAGCCAAGAGTCAAAATGAGCATTTAACAATATGTATCAATATCGCACAAATGAGGAGGTTAACAATATGTACAAATTCCACAACATGGGTGGAGCACATTGGGATATAATAAAATCTTCATAAGGCCATTTGAAACAATATGGCAACTATCATATGAAAATACCTCAATCTATACCCACACTACATAGCCTTGTCGATTACCTTGCCTCATTTAACAGCACATGTCCTCAGCTTTCTTTTAAAACCATCCCTAATACCTTAATGTCCTTAGAAGCATAGATCTCAACAGACTCAGAACCAATATCTTTTACTCACATTATCACTCTATCTTATGAAAAAAAAAAAAAAAAATTGATGTAACTTTTATTTCGGTCCCTCTATCTTGTCGATCTTGCTGGCTTTGACGTGTGGATTGGCCTTGGCCAGAAAGTCGCGTCCATGCGTCTTGTAGTCGAATGAGCACTCGTGTTGCTCTGCATGTCTGTGCAAACCGCAATAAGTGTTTCCGCAGCGGCACGTAAAACCTGTTAATCCTACGCGTTTTCTGCAACTAAAACATCGCGTTGCTTTAGGTTTGGACTCCCCGCCATCACCAGCAATTTCCACCTGCGTTGTCTGCGCAGATTCTATGGTGGCCGTGGAGGTTGGCGTCGCTTTCAGTTTGAGAAGATGGTCTTTGTAACACTTGGAGCACATATTCTTCGTTGCGGAGTTTCCAAAAAAACCACACGCTTTAATACACATCTGAGGCTCTGGTACATTGTGACCTTCTGAATGCATCTTTTCACTCAATTCTCCGACACTCCTCTCTTATGTGCAATCGAGCTCTGCCTCGGTGGAGAGATGTGGTACCCTATACCTATGTGAAATGGATTCAATGTGTATATAAGCATTTATATACACATTGTGTATGTAACACTACGATTGATATTTAATTCAAAGAGCCGACTTTATTCCGAAGCATGTAACATTATCTCAACAACTTGATTGAATTTATTTTAATTCTGCCAAAGAACAAAAAAATATAGTTATATTGTCCATGCACGGTCTAAGTTCGAATTTTTAACGAAAATAATATAAACAAATGCATATTTACTCATGTATGCAGATGCATCAAGAAAACAAAATAAGGGTTCAAGCAACACTTACGTACACCAAATCATATTGAGCTTTAGACTTTATTTGTGTATCTGTTTTTGTTTACATGCCCTGGACCATGTTCATAGTTGCTGTAAAGTACGTAACCATTTATTGATTTACTATTACTTTCACTTTAAAATTAATATGGTTGCGTATCCTCCGGACATTGAATAAGAAGAAAATGTGATTTCTATAGGATGATGATGATGATGGTGGTGGTGGTTAACGTCCACTGAGACCAAATTGGTCTATTGGACCTATAATTTCTTAATTTCTAATTGTCTGACTCCTTGTCTTTCTTGGCGAGATTGGTGGTGTAGCTTTCTTTTTCTTCTCTATGGTCTTCCAACTTCCTTTATCTTGCATCTCCTTCATCTCTTCTGGTTCTTGGGACATTGGTGTCTTAGCTTCGCGATCTATTGTGTTCGTCCTTTTGGAGATGGTTGGAGAATGCGCGTTATTTGAAACCTCATAACTGTCGATGCTTGAGGGGTTGTTGAATTCACCTTTTTGTTGTTGGGTGGGGCTTTCCCCCTGCTTGTCTTGAGAGTTGTTTCTATCTTGCCCGATTTCTTGTAATTCAGAGTTTTCTAGAGAGTATTCTTCTTGCATGACAGTGTAGTGTTCTTTTTTTGCTCCTTCCCACCATGTAGATCTGTGGTGAGTTTTTCTAGCAAAATTTTTCTCGGAGGCTTTTGGGCAATTTTTGGCTAGGTGGCCTGTCTCAAAGCAAGAACGACATCTGAAGAGGACACTTTCATAATCGAGTTTCTGGTTCCACATATAGTCTTTATTTGTTAGGTGTATTTCCGCTGGGAATCCGGCGCTGAAGTCCATTTCCACACAGATGCGTGCATATGTGGTTCTGGCATATTCCTCTGTTTCTGGGCACCTGCAGTAAAATTTTCCAATTGCATTTCCAATGGCTTCTAGCGAAGAGAAATTCCAGAGATGCAAGGGTAGATTTGGCAATCTCACCCAGACTGGTGCTGAGGTTATGACTGTTGTTGAGGGATCGAAAGATGGGTTCCATGGCCTCATGAATAGGCCTGATTTATCCCAAAACCAAGGGCCAGAATCTAGAATACATTGTCTGCTTTCACAATTTTCAAAATCTACTATAAAGAAACCCCTAGCACAGGGGTAGATATTAATTGCATCAGAAATTAGAGGCTTCCATACCTCCGTGATCCAACTATGGAGAGTTGTGAGCCGTGGCCAAAAACTATTGAATCGGCATATTAGGGCACTCTCAGAGAACTTCAAAGCCTCATCGAGTGAAGCCTGGACCACCTGGACAGTGGGAGCTGGGGCTTCACTGACTATATGGGCAGGAGCTTGCCCCTCAGAGGCGGACGGAGAGCCAGCAGCTATTTTCGCGAAGCTGGAAGCCATCTAGAGAATGTTCTCCTTAGTAACAATTCCCAGGTAAATCAGCGAAGAAAATAATTTGGTGCAGCTCTGAAGAACCGCAGATCTGAAGAACCGCAGATCTGAAGCACTCACGGGTTGCCGCCTTCCCAGAAAGAGGATCGTGTCGATTTCTGAAGAACTCACCGAATTCACCGAATTCACCAGAGAAAATTGCAAGAAAACTCACCGAATGAGATCTGAAGAACCGCAGATCTGAAGCACTCACGAGTTGCCGCCTTCCCAGAAAGAAGATCGTGTCGATTTCTGAAGAACCCACCGAATTCACTGAATTCACCAGAGAAAATTGCGAGAAAACTCACCGAATGAGATCTGAAGAACCGCAGATCTGAAGCACTCATGGGTTGCCGCCTTCCCCGAAAGAGGATCGTGTCGATTTCTGAAGAACCTACCGAATTCACCGAATTCACCAGAGAAAATTGCAAGAAAACTCACCGAATGAGCACTGAAGAACCGCAGATCTGAAGCAGATCGAATGAGATCTGAAGAAGATCGAATGAACCCACCGAATTCACCAAAGAAAATTGCGAGAAAACTCATTTAACTTATTATTATTATTATTTAATTGAGTTAGAAATATTTAACTATGTAATTGAATTTTTGTTTTTTTTCTTTTGAATAATTACGTTATGTTTGTTGATGTTTTATTTTATACTTAAATTCAATATATTTTTTGTTCTTGATGTTTTAGAGTTATATAGAAGTTGATGGGAATAATTAATTTATTCCAATATTAGTATTAAAGTGGATTTTTAATTAATATATATGTATATTTATATGTATACTGTATAGTATATGTTATGTAATATATGTATATTTCTATTATATATCTATATATATATTTATATTATATATTATATATAATATATATATATATATATATATATAATAATATATATATATTTAGTATTGTTTACTTATTTATGATAATTTATATTATTTTGTTACACCTAGTTCATAATTGATTTCTTTTAGATTTGTTCTTATTTTAGAGTAAATTAATTAATTTGGTATAATAATAATCTAAAAACTTAGGTGTAAGTCATAAGTTTTTTTATTTAATGTGTCAAGGTAAGAACGAGTTCTAGCAATTTCTGAATGGAGTAGGGATTGGTTGGCTTTGATAAAGATGTGATTAATTGTAGGGTTTCATAGGGTGTGTTTGATGCTAGAAAATGTAGGAATAAATGAGCTATCTCTGCATCTATTGAGGAATGTGAGATCTTCCTTGTACTTAGCTATCATAGATCTTAGATGTTCGAATAGCTGAACCTTCTGTGATTTCTCCCTTCTGTATAGGGTTAAAATTGATGTTTTGAGGCTTCTGCAATCAGTGCTTTGTGTTCTGTTTTCTTCCGGAGCTCTCGCATCCATGATTTGATTGAATCAACGTTTCGAGCCCTCCACTGTGGCTGCTCATCAAGATAGATCAGTAAACATTGCAGCCCAGATTGATGAAACTAGATCTGGGGTCTTCTATCTCGTTCAATTGTTTGCTGAAGTACGAGTCTAACCATGTGAATATGTGATCTGAAGTTGAACATGGGAAGACACCCTCTGATTACCAGCCAATGATGGAAGTTGTTAACAAACGCGAGAGAAATCAACAATAATAATAATGATCCTCAAGATACTGTAGTACATTTTACATGGTGTGAATTTATGTTTTGATGTCAAAAACCATAGAAAGTCTTTCAATCGAAGGCTAGTGATGTCAACCTATTGCTGGAAGCGATAAACCTACCATTGATATATGCAAGCCTCAAGGTACTGGAAGGGTGTTTCTAAGTCAACTTCTTGGATAATGAACCGATGTCGACAATAAGTGACTCATCGCAGGAGGGCCTTGATGTATCCCACATCAGTGACATGAAACTAGTTTAATTATTTTGGAGATAGAATTTGACTGATGACACAAGGTTCAGGAATGGCAGTCATGAAAATGAAGGTTTATGAGTATTGCAAAGGATGAATTTTAATTGGGTGACTTCTCTTGAACATGTCGGTGACACTAAATGAATTAGCAACATTGACCCAAAACAAAAGTAATGGATGGTATGAGAGACCAAGGTATGATGACCATCAAGCAGATAAACCAACCCATATAGTCACAATTTTTAAGTGAAAGTGTCATGTTCAAGAGCGACCTACTACCATAAAATGGTCTACCTCTTTTCCCATTTTCCCAAGTCATTTTTGGCTAGTACCTCTTTATTTTAATCAAGCTTGAGGAGGATAACATATGCTTGTTATATAATTTCACCCTTCGGGTGAAGCCATCGCTATATGATGTTTTAACGAGTCTAGCGAAGGTGAAACTCAGTCTTGTCATGATGGACAAGTTTTTCACTATTTGATGTTTTAACAAGTTTAACGAAAATGATAACTTGGTCCTTTTCATGTTTAGAGAGTTTGAAAAAGGGCAAAAAGAAAACTCCACAAGTTCTTTTTCATAGATTTGTCTCTCAAGTCCAAAAAAGCAGAAAACAATACGAGAGAGAACCTATTGACCATGTTCAGTCAACGTATTCCTTTTTCATAAATAATCTATCTCAACCAAAAAAAGGGTTAAACTGATATTGAGTAGATGTCATTTCCAATCCGTTAATGAGCTAAAAAGGACAAGCACACAAAAATATTTTCATATTTCGAGAGTCTAAAAAGAGTTTACAGAGGACTCCATTTTGAGGAATGAGTTGTGTCTAGGATAGCAACTAGTTCCGGTGATGTTGGAACTTCTCAAAACATCTTGATTTATGTGAAGAGGCTGGTTAATAAGACCACTCACTATAACTATTCCTCAAAAAAGTGTAAATAACCAAGTGAAAGCGTATGATCGACCAAGTAGATAGTGACGATGGAAGGAGAAAAACCAAGGCTCATCTGATAGAAGAGGCTGATAGAATGGTAATCACGAGTGTTAAAATGGAAATGGGTTCATTTTTACACTAGCTTGAAATGAAAAACTATGCTTGGATTCAGTTTCATTTCTAGACAAGCTTAAAATGAAGAACTATGCTTGAATTCAGTTTCATTTTTACACAAGCTTGAAACAAAGAACTACGCTTGAATTCAGTTTCATTTTTACACAATCTTGAATCATGGCAACTTGTGCTTGAGATTGGTTTACATGCCCCCAATGGAGTTACCAATTTTTTAAGAAGAATTTGGTATCTACGGATAAATACTAATTCCCGAGATAAGTAGTCTAGAACAACAATTTAAAGCACTTTAACCTTTTTATATAGAAAATAGATAAGACAAAGAGAATGAGAGGACCTACTTGTACTTTCACTTTCCTCTTGTCTCCTTTGTATCGATACCGTCGCTCTTTCCCATACTTAACACACTTGAGAAGTACCTATAAACATCAATAGAAGACAAAGAACCAATCAAACAAAAATATCTATTGATTATAAGTAAATGGAATAAGATACATTCACACATATAAGCATCACATATCAGGATAAGCATATGGAAAAAGGTGTAAATGCTTTATTGAATAGCTGGAAGAATTACAATCATGAAGCCTAATTCGAAGTCACTCTTCCAGCTTTGGTTCCATCCACATCACGAAGCATGACATGCTAGTAGCATAACGAAGCTTACAATAGTCTCAACTCTCAAAATAACATTATCTCCTTACAATTCATCAAAGTCTAGCCCCTAATCACTTAGATGAGTGCTAAATTTATAGGAAGATGGAGGAGGTTTTGTCATCAATGAGGGTATTGAATGGCCTTCCATACTTAGAATTAGTTCCATGGAGGAAGGGATGAGAGGATAAGAGGTATATTAACTCATTCCTCATCCATTTTTGAGTTCAAAGGAGATGATAATTGTGGGAATCTTCTAGAAGGCTCCAAAAGATAAGAATATTCCCCAAACCCTATGTGAGTTTCACTCAAACTCACCCAGCGCAGGTCCAAGAGGGCCTAAGTTCTTTGCAGAGCACCCTGGCACGGACTTAACTACTCTGTAGCGCACCCTTGCATGGGCCTACCTATGCTGGTCCCTCTAGAAGTTATTTCAAGATGTCTTCATGCCATGAAACTTTCTAGCAAGGAGGCATTCAAAAGGTTGAATTATTTAGGGCATGTAGCAACTAAAATTGGGGTTTGATGAGCCCTAAAACACTGATCTGGATGATGGGAGTGATGTGCCCTAATGGATCCATAATAGCTACCCTCTAAAACATGAAGTCAAAAATGTAAATGTCAAATGAAATGCTTTACGATGTGATGAGGAGGTTCTGAAGTGGATGGTGACTAGCATAAATTACAATACCTAATCTCATAATATTTTGGATTTTTCATTAATTGTTGGGGGACGACATCTCCATGCTCAGCACATAAACTTTTCATTATGTACATATATAGTCATCAACAGATATAGACCCACAAAAGGATGACTATCAGTGTAAGGCCATTGTACATATGATTTAGTACTCCTGAAATCACAGCCTAGATGGATGAAACTAGATCTGGGGTCCTATACCTCATTCAATCGTTCGCTCAAGTACAAGTCTAACCATGTGAATATGTGATCTGAAGTCAGACATGGGAAGACATCGCCTGATTACCAGCCAATGATGTAAACTGTTAACAGACATGAGAGAAATCACCAATAATGATAATGATCCTCAAGGTACTGTAGTAAATTCTGCATGGTGTCAATGTATGTTCTGATGTCGAACACCATACAAAGTCTTTCAGTCAAAGTCTAGTGATGTCAAACTATCACTAGAAGCGAGAAACCCTCCATTGATGTATGCGAGTCTCAAGGTACTAGAGGGGTGTTTCTAAGTCAACTTCTTGGATAATGAACTGATGTCGACAAGAAGCGACTCATCACAGGAGGGCCTTGATGTATCCCACATCAAGGACACAAAACGATTGTATTGATTTTGGAGATGGAATTTGACTGATGACACAAGGTTCAAGAATGGCGGTCATGAAAATGAAGGTTTATGAGTATTGCAAAGGATGAATTTTAATTGATTGACTTCTCTTGAACATGTCGGTGACACTAAATGAATTGGAAGCATTGACAGAAAACAAAAGTAATGGATGGTATGATAGACCAAGGTATGATGACCATCAAGTAGATAACCCAACCCATATAGTCACAATGATGAAGTGAAGTGTCATGTTCAAGAGTGACCTGCTACCATAAATTGGTTTACCCCTTTTCCCATTTTCTCTAGTCATTGCTGACCAATACCTCTTTATTGTTATCAACCTTGAGGAGGATAGAATATTATTGTTATGTAATTTCACCCTTCGGTTGAATCCATCGCCATGTGATGTTTTAACAAGTCTAGCGAAGGAAAAACTCGATCTTGTCATGATGGACAAGTTTGTTGCTATTTGATGTTTTAACGAGTTTAGTGACAATGATAACTCGGCCCTTTTCATGTTTAGAGAGTTTGAAAAGGTACAAAAGGAAATCTCCACAACTTATTTTTTGTAGATTTGTCTCTCAAGTAAAAAAAAAACATAAAACAATACGAGAGATAACCTATTGACCATGTTCAGTCAATGTATTCCTTTTCATAAATAATCTATCTCAACATGAAAAGGGGTTAAACTTATACTAAGTAGATGTCGTTTCCAATCTGTTAACAAGCTAAAAAGGACAAGTGCTAGCCAATATTTTCATATTTTGAGAGTCTAAAAAGAGCTTAAAGAGGAATATGTTTTTAGGAATGAGTGGTGTCTAGGATAGCAACTGGTTCTGGTGATGTTGGAACTTCTCAAAACATCCTGATTTCTATGAAGAGGTTGTCTAATAATATCACTCATTGCAACTATTCCTAAAAAAGGGTAAACAACCAAGTGAAAGTGTCTGATTGACCAAGCAGATAGTGACGATCGAAGGAGAAAAACAAAGGCTCATTTGATGGAAAAGGCTGATAGAATGGAAATCACGAGGGTTAAGATGGAAATGGGTTCATTTTTACACAAGCTTGAAATCAAAAACTATGCTTGGATTCAATTTCATTTTTTGACAAGCTTGAAATGAAGAACTATACTTGAATTCAGCTTCATTTTTACAAAAGCTTGAAATGAAGAACTATTTTTGAATTTAGTTTCATTTGTTCACAAGGTTGTATCATCCAAAACTATGCTTGAGATTGGTTTACATGCCCCCAGCATAATGACTCAATTCTAGGTGCATGCCCCCCCAAGCTTCATTACATTCACCTAAGTAGACTACTCGTGGCTATCAGGTGGATGGAATGAAGGTTCATTTATGAGATCAAGTGAATGACTCGACTGGGATTTTATGAGATCTAATCAAAGACATGAATTGGAACTTTTCTCCAGGGGACTTTGTTTCATTTTTTAATGAGATTGACACAAGACAAGGAACTCTGCTCAGATTTGCTATTTCATTTTTTAACAAGCTTGACACAAGACAAGGAATCATGCTCATACCATTTTTTTCATTTTTTAATGATGTTGACACAAGTCCAGGAACTATCCTCATATTCCTTGTTTCATTTTTTAACGAGCTTGACACAATACAAGGAACTATGTTCATACCCTTTATTTCATTTTTTATCAACGTTGACACAAGACTAGGAAATATCCTCATATTCCTTGTTTCATTTTTTAACAAGGTTGACGCAAGACAAGGAACTGTCCTCATAGGACCTTGATCACAACCCATAAGATGTCATGAATTCCAATAGGTTCTTAATAGATGGGAGAAAAATGCTCTGGAAGGGATATGTAGCAAGGAATCCATTAGAGACATCTGGTTCCAATGCCCCCAACACATCATGTACAACATCACAAAATTTATTGTACGTTAATGTAGGCATGGAACGAGTTTGCAAATAATTGATCCATGGCAGGGAAGATACCATTGGTATAAAAGGACCATTTACGGAAGATGGTTGACTAGAAGCCATATTTGGACCAGGAAATGAAAGCTAGTCAATGGTGACAATTCTGCCTTCATGCAAGAACACATCACTCGAAAGAGTGTTGAAACAATAGCTCCCATGTCATAAACATAGTCGCGCCCAAGAACTAAATTTTAATCTAAAGAGCTTGGGACTAGCATCACATTGAGATAAAAAAAAAAAAAAAAAAAAAATTCCTCCCAAGGTAATAGGCAATTGAGGAAGGATCCCTAATGGTTGACTAATTCTTTTATTAAAAGCCAACAAATTATGTGTAACGGGCACAAGTGGTAGCAAACCGAGCGCTTGAAAATAAGTGGAGGAAAGTATACTCATAGATGCACCTTCATCTGTAATAGTTCCAAGTACAATCATATTACAAACTTGTACTATGATTTGGAAAGGAACGTAAGAAGGAAAACGACATTCTGCCAGTCAATTCCAACCAAAGGAAGTGACCAGACTACTTGGAGGGGGTACTGTAGAAAAGGGAGTATTATCCCCTTGTGTTACGAGAACAAGAGGATTTTCCTCCTGCCTTGATGGAACAGGAGGGTTATCTCTAAGCTCATTATAATCTAAAGAAACAAAAAGAACCTGAGTGGTATCATACTCACTCTCTATGGGAAAGCTACGATTAACTGAAGGTGAAATCAAGTCCACTATTTCATCAACCTGTGATGGGTGAGGTGGGTTTGACCGATGGTAGATTTAGGTTAGTCACTTTATCAACTAGTGAAGGATAAAGGGAGAGTCTCCTATAACTAGATGGAAGTCATTGTGGAGAAGCAGGATGGTTATCCAACACTTTTTTGGCTTCATCCAGATAGAGACAAAGGTGAGTGGGGTGATTCCCTTCACATAACCTATAGGAAAACTTAACTTTACCCTTATTTCCATGACTACTACCACTAGATGATGGTGTGTCACCAACATGATCTGCAGAAGTTGATGACACAGGATAATGTGAACGAGAAGACCATTATTCTAAGATCTAAGGAATACTAAGACAATTTCAAAGAAGATGGTCTCTTGTACAAAGTTTGCATGGATATCAAAGTTTGTGAGGCTTATCAGATGGTTTGTCATCAAAAGTTACATTCAAATTAATGGTTCCTTGGTTGCCACCATGCTAAATTTTCTTCTTCTTCTTCTTAGCCACCTAGTTGCTAGTACCAATACTTTTACTAGGCGAAGAGGAAGAAGGGGAGGAAGAAACAATCGAGGAAGAAGGAAAAGGATCAACTTTAGGATCAACTGGAGATTGATTTTGTCCGGTTGGAGGGATACTTGATTGCGAAGAAATCACGACATTTTGAACCAAGGAGGTTGATAAAAACCATACTAGAAAGCCAATGGTAAGTCCCGAAAGGGACAATGTAGCCATATAAGGAGCACCAATATCTCCGAAAGCAGGAAAAGGACTAGGGCTCCTATCAAAAGGAATTCCTTGATCAGTGGACTCCAGATTTGTCACCACATGTCTCAACCTAAGATCAATTAAGTATTGAGTGTTGTGGATGTTATTTGCAGTCAATTAAAGTTATTTTAATCAAAATAAAAAAACAAAACACAAGAGGGATGATATAGGCAAAAGGATTACCAGGTAACTGTGAACTGCAGAATACCTCCCAGTGAACCAAGAATTATAGGCGGGAAATATCCCCGAATTCTATGTTTGGTGTATCATAGTGTACAAGGAAGCCGACTTGGTTACCTAAGGATGGATAGCAACCTACTATTTTCCTCCCATATATACCTGAAAATAAGTGGAGGCCCAATTCGTATTAGCGTTGTCTAATGCGAAACCACATAGTGAGAGCATTCCCCATATACTTTATGCACTCTAACACCGCCTATATACCCACAGGTACGTGGACAGGGTATGATATATTCACGTGCATGGAATTAGGAATCGCACTAGAAATGTATCATAGACAAGTTAGCAACAACTGTTATGTTTTACGACGTTGAAACACGTCTCTAGCCTAAAACCTCTAAATGTTATGTGTTAAGTTACAATGCTCCATTAGGTTAATTGATGTCAATTTTAAGTTGATCTTGATTAAGAATTTTCCTTTCAAGATTCACCACGTGATGTATTTTCAACTCCTATAATGCAACTAATATTATAAGCATTATTTCCATTCAATTTAACAATGAAAATTTTAGCTAATATGGATAGAGAAATCAAATTTATTTCAATCAAAGAGGAAAGAGCACAATCTTTTTCAATGCATGATGCAAGTTTTTCTTTTCAATTCCCGTAATGTTATAATGAGCAAAAGGAAACTAATGCACATACAATCAATCAATCATTTACAAGAATGAATAATTTACAACAGTCTTGTTTCGAAAGAAAAGAAGACTTCTACGACACTTTCTTTCAAACAAATATTAATCGACTATAATATAACTTTGACGATGAATTGATAATGACAAAGAAATAATTTAAGAAACATTAATCAATCAAGTCAAAGTAGGGCTAGCAAAGGAGATACAATCTTGATTTCAGAGACATGACATTCATTGATCATTCAACAAGCAATCAAACAGAAGAAATTTTGTGAAAAAACCTATCCATAGGTGGAAAACGGACCCAAGGAGGATCAAAGTAGCCCTAAATGGGATACAATGTTCTTTAGAGCACTATCCCTAGGTGAAGGGTGCTCTACAATGCACTATGTTCCTCACCAACCTACACTGGTGATAGTAAGCCATTTCAAGAGGTAACTAAATAAACGTTTTTACCAAAATTCATTTCAACAAGGCTGAAATGTAATCAATGAAAAGAAGTAAGGTCTCCTACAGTGTCCTAGGATGTGGATAAGCTAATTGGAATGATGATCGTTCCCCAGTGGATTCACCAATTTGCTATGAATAATTTGGTATCCACGAATAAATACTAATTCCCTAGATAAGTATCCATATCTAGAACAATAGTTTAAAGTGCTTTAACCTTTTTCTATAAACAATAAATAAGACAAAGAGAATGGGAGGACCTACTTGTACTTTCTCTTTCCTCTTGTCTCCTTTGTATTGGTCCTATCGCTCCTTCCTATACTTAACATGCCTGAGAATTACTTGTAAACTTCAAGAGAAGACAAAGAACCAACCAAAGAAAAATATCTATTGATTACAAGTAAATGGAATCAGATACATTCACACATATAAGCATCACATATCAAGATAAGCATATGGAAAAAGGTGTAAATACTTTATTGAATAGTAGGAATAATTACAACCATGGAGCCTGATTCAAAGTCACTCCTCCAGCTTTAGTTCCAGCCACATCAAATCATAAGAATGCCATTTTGGTAGCATAACAGCACTTAAAATAGTCTCAATTCTCAAACTAACATTATCTCCTTACAATTCATCAAAGTCCAACCCCTGATCACTTAGATGGGCGTTCAATTTATAAGAAGATGGATGTGGTTTTTTCATCAATGAGGGTATTGAATGGCCTTCCATACTTAGAATTAGTTCCATGGAGGAAAGGATGAGAGGCTAAGAAGTATCTTAACTCATTCTTCATCCATTTTTGAGCTCATTGGAGATGATAATTGTGGGACTCTTCTAGAAGGCTCTAGAGGATAAGAATATTCCGCAAAGCCTATGTGAGTTTCACTCAAACTCACCTAGAACAGGTCAAAGAGGGCCTAAGTGCTCTGCAGAGCACCTTGGCATGGACTTAACTACTTTTTGGCACACCCTTGCATGGGACTACTTGCATTGGTCCCTCTAGAGGTCATTTCAAGATGTCTTCAAGTCATGAAACTATTTGTGAAGGAGGCATTCAAAAGGTTGACTTGTTTAGGGCATGTAGCAACTGAAATTAGGGTTTTATGAGCCATAAAACACCGATCTTGATGATGGGAGTGATGTTCCCAAATGGATCTATAACAATAATTGCCCAATTACGTTCTCTAGAGGTTGCCACATCAAAATCATATATTTCTCCAAATCTCCAAAAAGTCTTGGACAATCACTCAAAGTTATTTGAGACTCCAAAAGGCCTACCACCTATTCGTGATCATGATCATGCTATTCATTTGATTAGAGAAATTAATCCTCCAAACATCAGGCCTTACAACTATCCCTATGCGCAAAAGAGTGAAACTGAATGTATGGTTGTAGAAGTGCTAGAAGATGGTACAATACAACCTAGTTAAAGTTATTTCTATGCTCCAGTAGTATTGGTGCACAAGAAGGATGGATCATGGCGCATGTGTCCAGATTATAGGGAGCTCAAAAATCTCACTATCAAACATAAATTTCCCATTCCTATCATTGATGCATTATTGGATGAATTGCATGGATCAATTTACTTCACCAAGTTGGATCTTCATTTAGGATATCATCAAATCAGAATGAATACTGAAGACATTCCAAGAACAACATTTAGTACTCTTGAGTGTCATTATGAATTTTTGGTCATGCATTTTAGCCTTAGAAATGCACCTTATACATTTCAAGGTTTGATGAATTCTTTTTTCAAATCCTTCCTCAGAAAATTTGTGTTAGTATTTTT
This sequence comes from Pinus taeda, assembly GCA_000404065.3. Lineage (NCBI taxonomy): Eukaryota > Viridiplantae > Streptophyta > Pinopsida > Pinales > Pinaceae > Pinus > Pinus taeda. The sequence goes on from APFE031140274.1 coordinate 172,701, forward strand.
TGATGATATACTAATCTATAACAAGTCTTGGAATGATCATGTTCAACATGTTGACAGGGTGCTCAAACTATTGGAGGAGAAACAATTATATGCAAAAAGCTCCAAATATTCCTTCGGAGTACAAGAGTGGAATATCTGGGTCATATTGTATCTCATGAAGGTGTTAAGCTAGACCCTAGAAACATTAAAGCTAGTAAGGAATGAAAAATCCCCACATCCATAAAGCATCCGTGAGGATTTATCAGGTTGATAGGGTATTATAACAAGATTCTTAAGAATTATCGGAGAATAGCAACACCTCTAACAACATTATTCAAGAAATATTCATTTTCATGTACTCCAGAAGCAACAAAGGCCTTTGAACATCTTAAAGAGGCAATGTGCGAAGCACCGGTCTTAGCTATGCTGCACTTCACAAAAACCTTTATTGTGGAATGTGATGCCTCAAGAAATGGAATTGGTATTGTTTTAATGGAATAAGAAAGACCCATTTCTTTTGAAAGTCGTCAAATCAAAGGAAAGTATTTACAAAAATCTATTTATGAGAAGGAAATGTTGGCAATACTACATGGATTTAAGAAATGGTGACCCTACCTAATAGGAAGACACTTAAAGGTAAAAATGGATCATGATAGTCTTAAATAATTTTTAGAACAAATATTATATTTAGAATAGAAGCAAAAATGGCTCACAAATATGTTGGTTTATGATTTTGAAATCATCTGCAAAAAAGGGAAGAAAAAGGTTGTGGGAGATGCACTCTCAAGAAAGGATGAGGATGTGGAAGCATTGCTTTACCCCATTTCTATTATCCAACTAGATTGGATAAATGAAGCAAGGGATGAATGGAAGAATGATGAAGAAGTGTGGACACTCATTCAAAAGTTACAACAAGATCCTAGTACATCTGATACATTTCGCTAGAAAAATGATTCGTTATGGTACAAAAATTGCTTGTACCTATGTAAGAATTCCCAACTCAAACAAAAGGTTATTATGGAATTGTACACTTCTCCCTTAGGAGGGCACTCAGGATTTTTAAAAAATTTACCATATGGTTAAGAAGGAATTCTTTTGGGATGGCCTTAAATCAGATATTCAAAAGTTTATGGAGGAATATTTGGTTCCCAACAGAATAAAGTTGAAACAATTAGGACCCTACCTCTATTACAACCTTTATCCTTTCTAAGCTAATGTTGAGAGGAGGTTTCAATGGATTTTATCACGGGTTTACCCAAATCCAAAGGAACGAGTGTCATCATGGTGGTAGTCGACAACCTTACCAAGTATGAACACTTTTGCGCATTATCTCATCCATTTAAAGCCAGTACAGTTTCTACTGCATTTATGGAAACAATTAAAAATATACACGGAAACCCAAAGATTATTGTAAACAACAGAGATTCAATTTTCATAGGAAATTTTTGGACATAATTATTTTCTTGTCTTGGTACTCAATTAGCTCATAGCTCATCTTATCATCCTCAATCTGATGGGAAAACTTAGATAGTAAACAAATGTTTGGAAGGATATATTTGTTGTTTTTTCTTTGATAAACAGACACAATGGGTCAAATCGTTGCCTCTCGCTGAATGGTCATATAACACTTCCTTCCATACTGTAGAAAAAAGGACCCCATTTATGGCACTTTATGGATATCATCCAGCATCCATCACATCATATTTAAGAGAAAATTCTAAGGTTCAAGCAATGGAAGATCACATCGAGCATCAACAACAAGTTCTCCAACTCTTAAAGGATAACCTCACTTTGGCATAGAATAGAATGAAACAGTAGGAAGATCAGCATCAGAGTGAAAGAAGTTATGATATAGCTGGTTGGGTATTCCTATGGCTACAACCATACAAACAAATGTCCCTCAAGAAATATAAGAAGAATAATAAATTATCACCAAAGTATTATGTTCCATACAAGGTGTGGCAGCAGATTGGTACTATGGCGTACAAATTGGAACTTCTGGTAGCTTCCCGAGTGCACCTAGTTTTCCATGTTTCATGATTAAATAAGGTTATAGGTGACAAGTTCCAAGTTCAAACAATATTTCTAGAGATTGACAAGGAAGGAAAAATCATATTGGAGCCTAAAACAGTGACAGAAACAAGACCTCGACAACTATGAAATCGATCAATTTTGAATTATCTCATCAAGTGGAAGAACTTACTCGTTGAAGATTCCACATGGGAGGATGATCATTTTATACGAAAGTCCAAAAATACTCAAGAATTGAGGACAACACTTTTTTGAAGGAGAGGGGCCTGTTAGGTCCCTATAATACTATCAATTCCCTCATTATTATTTTCATTGTAGCCCTTATTGTTATTATTGTGCCCCTATTTTCTCCATATTGTTATTAGTGTGCCCCATAGAAGCCCACTATTGTTATTGTTGTGCCCTTATATTATTATTGCTATATCGGCTTTGATTATATTTTGACCCCTTAGAATCCTATATATATAAAGGAGGTTTAGTCATTTGTATCATCCAAGAATTGTTCATTTATGTAATGTAAATGAGGTTTTCCCCATGAAGAGGCTTATTTCTAAGGCATTGATCTACCTTTTCTATCTTTTTGTGAGTTGGTTTCATAACAAATTCTTTCATTTTCCATCAACGTCCTATTCATTATTTCTACAACACCATTTTATTGAGGTGTGTATGGAGTAGTCTTATGTCGTGCTATACCACACTTCTTACATAACTCTTCAAATTCCTTCTTGCAAAATTATCCACCATTATCTGTCCCCAACACCTTAATATTCCTCTTTGTCTGATCTTCCACCAGAGCCTTCAATTCTTCAAACTTGTCAAAGACTTGAGATTTCATCCCAAGAATATCTATCCATGTATTCCTCAAGAATTAATCTATAAAGGAGTCATATTACACATACTTATCCAGTGATGGAACCAACATAGGTCTAAATACATCATTATGCACAAGCTCTAATATCATTTCTTTCCTCTTAGCACCCAAGGCAAAACTCACCCGACTCTACTTCCCATATACACAATGTTCAAAAAAATTGAAATCCAAAGAGTAATTAGAGATACCTTCTAACATACCATTACCATGCAGTACTTGAAGGCCCTTCTCTCCAATATGTCGAAGTCTTTGATGCCATAACATGGTATTTTCTCCAGAGACCACTATATTTTATGCTCCTTTTTTAGGAACCAAATAACTATTGCTCTCATCAATAACAGTGCTACCTAGAAGCTTGTACAAAGTTCCAATCTAGACTCCGAACATCAATACTGGTGCTCCCCAAACCATCTTCCAGGTATCTTTGTTGAACATTTTTTTTACACCTACATCATCCATCTTTCTTACAGAAATCATATTTCTGGCTAATGTAAGAATATGAAAAACACTAAGAATTGTTCTAATCCTTCCACCTTGCAACTTCAGGCTGACTTTTCCATGTCTGATGATTCTAACCTTCCTGTCATCCCCTAAGAAGACATCATCACCATCATATGTCTCATACTCACAGAACCACTCCCTATGGGGAGTGAAGTGAAAGGATGCACATGGTTCAATCAACCATGCCTCATGATCTAAATGTGTACTTGAAGAAGAAGCCAAGTACACATCCCCACCTTCATCTGAGGTGATTTTCACCTTTGTAGAAGGAGCATCATTGGATCCCTTTCCTTTGTTAGGGGTTTTCGATTTACAATCCTTTTTGTAGAGCCCTTCTTTTCCACATTTCCACCATACCTTTACAGGTTTTCCTGGTGATTTAGATCTCCCTCTAGATTTAGCTCTCCCACTTGAGGACTTATTTTTGTTTCTATTTTGACACCGTCCTCTTATAGATAAGGAATCTCCATCCTGGCTCTCCATATTTTTCTGTCTCATCTCCTATGACAACAAGGATGAGACAATTTTATCAAACTTCAAGGTAGTTGTATTTCTACCTATAGCAACAACCAGACTATCCCACGAATCTGGTAGAGAACACAAAAAACTAATGTGATTAACTTCATCAATTTTTTTTATATGAATAGATAATAATTGGCTTACCACAATATTAAAGGCATTAATATTCTATGTTACTAAGTGTTGGCTTATTGGGGCCTGACCTAGGTTCAAGGGTGATTTAGCCAAATAAATCCCGGTACTACTGGCCCTTTCGGCAATAGTCTACAGAGTGTGCATTGAGGTCTCATCCGAAGTAGTATGGGAGTGTGCTATAACTAGGTTTCCACACCCTGGAGATGTTTGATGAGTTCAAGTGGTCCGCGGTTTGACCTTGAACACTCGTCGCTACGCGCACTTACCCGTACCTCACAGCCTTAGATGTTGCCTTTACGTAGCCCTACTCAGGGGTTGAACACTGTTATTACCCAAGTCCTTACTGGTATTCCATTGTTAGTTGATTAACTTAGCCTAATTGTATGCGTTAAGTTATACTTAGCAATATAAATCATTCATACCAGTGCGCGTAGTAAATAAATAGTATAATTGCAGTTTATATCAAACAGGTAATAACCCAAGAACAGATACACAGAATTAAAATAAAACTTCTCTTTATTATTATCTTCCTCTGTTACAAACTTGACTCCACCCTATGAACTCAGCTGCAGGGGTCTGCAAACTCAGCTACGGACTACTAGGCCTCTTCGCACTCAACTACAAGGCCTTCTCCTACTCTAAGACCCAAAACACACTTAGACACTTAAACTCTTGCTCTTCCCCTCAACTTTTCCACATATTACTTCGCTACGTTTACACTTAGAGCCTCAATCTATTTATACAATCCCATGGTTCACGGACCATGGGTAGGCCAAAATTACATTACAAACTAGGGCGGACAACCCTATGACTCTAACATTCTTCCGTGCCCACAATTCATGGGACTTTACAACATCATTTGGTGAAAACATGGGCTTTGAGCACCAAAACATGCCTCAGGGGGATTCCATGCCCAACGGGCCCCCAACACAAACATCGGGACTCACCCATGAGTCACTCTATCGATGCGGCAATCTTGGCGCGAAGTTCCTCCAACTATCCTCGAACTATGTTGATGTCAGCAGTCCATTGAGTTATTACTTGATGAGTCTGTTGCATCCGCTGTTCTGAGACCCCTGTGTCTAAATTGTTTCCATACATCTGTACTGGTATCTACTGCATATGCTTATAGTCCTGTGCCTTTGTCCAGCTCCTCGGAGCACGAAGACTGTGCTTCGGCCGGCTAGTCAGACAGTTGGCCCACCTGTGTAAGGTTTCAAGCGGCTACCATTCACTTTTCCTAGGAAGGGTTCTCCATTGAGTTTGACTTGCTAGACCGTGCCACTATCTGTGACCTCGTTAACCATGTATGGTCCCAGCCAATGCATTCTAAATTTTCCTGGAAATTTTTGAAACTTGTTGTCATACAGTAAGCTAAGTCATTTACCTTTAATGTGCACAACTTAATATGGCGATCGTGCTAGGAATTTTCACATTGCTTTTGTAGCTGATGATGAAAACCCACCAAGAACCATTCCTCCTCAAGTTCTTCCAATTGCGTGAGCCTTTCCTCCATATCTTCATGGTTCATCATTCCTGTGATTGCTGCTATGTGCAGATTAGGGATGATATATTCCATTGGCGTGACAACTTCCACCCCTAAACTGACCAAAAGGGTGTTTTCCCGTCAGTTTCTTGCACATTATTCTATAAGACCATAGCACTGTAGGCACATGAAGGTCCCAACCATGTCGTTGCGCATTGCACACTTTATCTAGCTCAGTCTCCAATATTTTGTTGAATACTTCTACAGTCCCGTTGGCTTGTGGGTGATATGGTGTACTTTTTTGATGATACACCTAGAATTCTTATGTGAGCATGCTGATGTTTTTGTTCGGGAAATATGTTCCATGATCACTCATTAATATTTTTGGACAACCAAATCAGGTCAACATGTTTTCAAACAAAAGCTTTGTAGCTATAGCGATCGTGGAGTCTTTGACTGGCTGCGCTTCTGCCCATCATGTCAGGTACTCTATCACAGTGATGATGTAGTGCGTGCCCATCTTTCCCTAAGTTTTGATAAGTCCCACAAATTCAATTGCCCATTTCTCGAACAACTGTAGTGTTATTTGTGGATTCAATGACATCTCATCCCTCCACGATGGCTTTCCGGTCCTTCAACATATATCGTAGGCCTTACAGTGTGCTTTTGAATCATGGTGAAGGGTTGGCCACCATAACCCTACGCAAAGAATATTTTGTGCAGTCACGTGTCTTGCATAGTTTCCTCCTGCAGCACCCCCATGTGCTTCCGTGAGGACCTGATTTCGTTCAAATTTAGGTACATATCTTCACAATATCTCATTATTTCCCATTTTTTATAGGTTCCCTGCGATGACAAAAAAAATCCTTCGCACCTACCACCAATTCCTTCTTCTATTGGATGGAGTATTCGTTCGGTGCAGTCCCTGTTGTCAGAAAGTGGATCATATCTTCGAAGTCCCCATCCACGACTCGCACCGCAAAGAACTGTGCATCAGGTAATCCTTCCTCCAAACTAGTAGGTTCTTCGCTCGTCTCAATGCGCGACAAGTGATCTGGTCCTGTGTTCAGGCATCTATGTTTGACCATGACCTCAAAGTCATATTCTTGGAAAAATAATAGCCACCTACATATGCGCCCCCCAAAATAGGCTTATTGACCAAGTACTTTAGCACAAAATGGGTTGTATACATCTTGAAATGTCCTCCTAGAAAATAATGTCGGTATTTTTGGAGCGCGTACGCCATCACCAACCCCTCCCACTTGGTTGTGGAATAGTTATTCTCGGCTTTGGACAATCTATGACTTGGAAATGCGATAGGATGATCCAAGCCCTCTCTACCCTCTTGTGTGAGAACTTCTCCCAGCGCAATACATGATGCATCAACATGGACATGAAACTCCACATCTCATTTTAGGAAGACCAGTATTGGAGTGAAGGCCAATTTCCCCTTTAGGACATCTAGGCTCTTCATGCAATCCTCATTCTAGTAGAATGTGACATATTTTTTCAATAGTTTCTCCATCAACACGGTGATTTGGGCATAGCTTTTCATGAACTTCTTGTAGTACCCTGTGTGTCCCAAGGTAGTGCGCAGCTGTTTAACACTTCACGATGCTTCCAAATTTAGAATCACAACAATCTTCACTGGGTCCACCATCAGTCCCTGTTTGCAAACTACATGTCCCAACAGGTTCCCAAAGGGAACGAGGAATGTGAACTTCTTAAGGTTCAGCACAATCTGGTATTGTTGGAAAGTATCCAGCATCAAGAATAAGCTTGCTACATGGTGCTTAAGCAATCCAAAGGAAATCCAATCATCCAGATATACCTCAAGGAACTTGTGGATGTATTCTTCAAATGTGGTAACAACGATGCGCGAAAAGATGGTTGGTGCATTATTAAACCCAAAAGGCATAACGATGTGTTGAAAGCAACCCCATTCCATTGCAAAGCTCATCTTGCTCCTATCTTCTGACGTGATTTTGATCTAGTGGTACCTTGAGAACCCATCTATGAATGAGTATGCTTCTTGTCCGCCAACATTTTCCAATACTTCATCTATGAACAGTGTTAGGAATGGGTCATGTAGACAGGCATCATTTAGCTTCCTGAGGTCCACACATATTGTTATTTCACCCTTCTACTTTTTCTCCTGTACCACTATAAGGGTCACCTAGTCAGATTCTTCCACTAGCTCAATAATGCGGGCTGCGAGCATTTTATCTAGTTCTACACAGACCTTTTCCTTATATTTCGGATTCAAGCGATAAGGCCTTTGCTTAACAGGATTTGCGTTAGGTTTTAGGGTGATCTTCATCATCCCTAAGTCGCCAATGATCCCTTTTAAATCTGTCATTTTTGTTGGGAATAAGTCTTGGTATTCACAGAGTAACTCAACAACCTTATCCACCATGACATCATCCAAGTATCCATCGATCATTGCATACTTTGGTTCAACCTTCATCCCAATGATTACCAGCTTTGTTTTTAGTGTCATGATGATGTCAAGATCTTCAATCAATGGTCCTCGAACCTCGTGACAGCCTTCAGTTTCTAGAATGTTAATTTTCCATGGATCCTGATCATCCTCCTCAATATTTACATTGTAACACTCGAGCGCGCAGCTCAACTGGGTCGCCCATTCTAGTTGAAGCACTTCCATTGGTTCCTACGGTATTTTGAAGATAGTTTCTTTTACTGCTTGTAGCACATCATCAATAGTATCCCGCCAATGATCTTAAAATGTGAAGGTTAACAGGAATCCTTTGCACAAGATATCCCATTCGCTCATGCCATGGCCAAGCTCTGTTTTAGTATACCAACTCATGGGAATGACATCTAGGGTATGACAGAACAAATGCACCCAGGTTGTGGATCTTCCCCATAGAGCTTGGTCCATTTCATGTGGTGTGCACGTGGATCATCCCATCCATCATACTTATCTACTAGCTGTGTCTGCGGTTTCCCAAATCATAGGTGCATCATCCTTTTGCATCCCTGCCAGTCCTTAAAATTCCGTTGGTGCATACCCCACCACCTTGTGGGTGTAGCGTGAAGTACCCATGTCAAAGCATCAAAACATTGTTGTTCTAGCACTTCTCTCTCAAACTTGTTCAGGAAATCATCCACTTCGCTCAACCCATCATACATAGGAAGATCTCTTACCTCTATTGTCATGTAGTGTAGTGATCTTACCATCATGTTGCAATTGATCATGGTTACCTCGTGTAACCAGTTCTGCCATCGTTCTATTTCCTCATCTGAATCTAAGGTGCAGGAGCTTTCGTGCTTCCACGCAATCCTGACATCTACTATTGGATTCACCCAGTCTTGTTCCCGAGCGGTTATTTTGTAGACACGGTCTAGATTGTCACCGCTCTCATTGTCGTGCACTCGCTCTATGTAGCACATTCCTTCCGCAAGGTCTAAAGGTACCACTACGCGCAATGAATTTTTCTCAAAAATCATTTTGTGCTTCTTTAGATTTATCACTCCATTCATATCAGTGGCCCAATCTATTCCCAGTAGCACGAGATAAGGATTGCTGTCATCGAGAATCTCTATCACTTCGAAATCTGCAAGCGTGCTTGCACCTTTGATGTCTATTGTTATTCTCTGCAATCTTCCCATTAGTAGGATCTTCTGTTGGTTTGCCATTCGCAATTGAATATGAGACCATTGCAATGTGGGCTTGCTCATGCACTCCCATGTTTGTTTTGGCAGTATGTTCGCATCTGATCCTAAATCTAGAATCACTTGATCCATTTCATATTCCCCAATTTGTATAGTGAATCTCATCTCCCTTCATATTCGCGTTGTGTGCTTCCTGAGCTTCCGAACTACACATGTTTCTCCTGGTCTAGTGCACCTAGTGATGAGTTCTTACAGTCCCTTCACAACCTTGTTGTTCTCCAGAAAGGTAGTAAGCATTGATGGGTCCATCTCTGGTTCTAGTTTGTCTTTACTACATGAAGTGGAGGCCTCCGTGAAGCTCTTCTTAGCTTCCATGAATGTCTCCTTCGCGCGCTCCAAATCTTACTTGGGTTCCTTTGTAGGAGCCTTGCGAACCTAAGCACTCTATTCGGGTTGCTTGCCCTTGTCATCTCCTATCACGATACTAATTTGGAGCATGATGTTTACATTCGGGTCCTCTTCGTGTGGCTCAGGCCTCATAATTTCCAGGTTCTGAGTTTGGGGAGGCTGGAGCATTCCTTTATCACACAACCTTGCTATCAGTTTAGGGTAGTCCTCCATCTCATGATCAAACTAGGTACAATATAAACATGATTCTCTCATTGAATTTGTACAATCATGGGCTTAATTTCATGGCCCTCCACAATTGTAACAAATCAGTTATTTATGACCCCTTCCTAGTCCCATTCCACCTCGTCCTCATCCGCACCCTTGAAATTCAGTGCACGCCATTCCTGCATTTTGATCGAAAGCTCGCATTTCTATCTGAACTCTATAGGTAGGAGTATGGTCCATCACTAGTTCATAACTTCTACAGGTTCGCTCATCATGGCCTATCGACCTGCAGAAATTATACAACAACTATTGGGATATCTACATATACTTTTGTAATAGGTGGCAGTTATTTGTAGCATGCTTTCCTCCTATCTGACAAGTCATGCACCATAATGCAGGCATCGTGCTCGGTCTTGCTTGTGCCTCGAGTCTCAATAGAATTGGCCCTCCTCCCACCAGGTAGTTCACTAATACTGGACAATGGTCCTTGTCATGGCTGTGGCCCTTGCATTTTATACACCATACCTCCTCGCATGCCTTTGGCGAGTTGTCCAATCTTGTTTCAAACTCTGCATTTCCATACACAAATTTTTCAGTTGCGCATGGATTTGTTGGTCTCCCAGGCTAGGATCTTGTATTGGGGTCTTATGTAGTCTCATTACAATCTCCAAAGCTTCAACCTAGGTGGATAACTTCTCTTGCAATAGCGTCATCCTTAGATGTGGCATTAGTGATGCTACAAACCATGTGCAATGCTGGTCATCCATCAAGGTCATGTTGGCTTCGTGAATCATACCCTTCAGTCTCTGATCCAACTCTCAGGGTGTCTCACGTGGAAGCATCACGATTTCCTTAAACCTGATAATCGACCGTGTCTCTGACTTTGGCCTGCTAAATCCCATGTTCATAATTAAATATACACTTGGATATCTATGATCCCTGCATTTGATTGTCATTAGAATACTTAATGTACCACGTTAGTGCACGATCCTGCAATGCACTTACCATCGTTGCCTTCTTTATATTGTCATCCACGACTCCTTGTGCTTCCCATACAACCTTTACCACAAACTGAAAATGGTTTGGATCTTTGTTCCCTACCCCTTTGAACACCGACAACTTTATTACGCTCGCCATATTGAACTATGGTGGTGGCGGAGGTGTTGTGGATGGAGATGGGGGTGAAGATGGTGAAACTGGTGGTGGTGTAGGTGGAGGTGGTATGCACATAATTCACTACTTATCAGACTGATCGCACTTCTTGGTGAAGCCTTCGCGAGATCTTCCTTGCTTTCTTGCCGAGGTGAAATCAAAGGGCTAGCTTCTATCTCAGCACTACCTTTGTGTCTATAGCTCCTCCCACTTCGCATAGCCTCAAAGATCAATTTATTCACATAACCCATTTTTCACACAATAGCATATTAATCCAAGTGTTCAAATATTTAATGTACTTACCTCACAGTCCTTTGAGGAATCGTCATTTCGCCTCACTGTAGCTGATTGAAGTGTCTACCATGAACTCGGTGATAAACCCTCCTATAACTATATCAAACCAATGGTCCACAACATGTGCGATCTTATGTCCCGATGCTTCTAGTCTGTGCACCAATTCTAGAGACCACATAATCGATTTTTCAATCCTACACCTTCGTTGACTGTCTGCTAGCTTCGCGACCCACTCATACAACTCAAAAGGGAAGGATGCAAAGAAAATTTCATGGATTTTCGTATATAAGTAGCGCTCTAGCCATTGTTCCTTCGATACTCGCAAATTCCTGTTTTCCTACACCATGAACTCGTGAATATTTCTATCCAGCCACTCTTCAATTTTTTATTTGTCAGATTCCAGTGACACGACATCAAATATCCCTTATGTATATCCCAATCCCAGAAATGGAACCATTTTTTAGTTTGTGGGGGCCAAACCTAGGTTTAGATGTGATTTAGCCAAACAAATCCCAGTACTACTAGCCCTTTCGGCAACAGTCTGCAGAGCGTAGAATGAGGTCTCACTTGAAGTAGTATGAGAGGGTGCTAGAACCAGGTTTCCTCACCCTGCAGATGTATGATGAGTTCAAGTGGTCCGTGGTTCGACCCTACGTGCCCATCGCTATGCGCACTTACCTGTACCTCGCAGCCTGAGACACTGCCTTCGCATAGCCTTGCTCGGGGGCTGAATGTTGTTATTACCCAAATCCTTGCTGGTATTCCACTGTTAGTTGATTAACTTAGCCTACTTATATGTGTTAAATTATACTTAGAAATATAAATCATTCATACCAGTGCGTGCAGTAAATAAACAGTATAATTGCAATTTATATCAAATAGGTAATAACCCAAGAATGGATACACAAAATTAAGGTAAAACTTCTCTTTATTATTATCTTCCTTAGTTACAGACTCAACTCTTCCCTACACACTCAACTACAGGGGTCCATGCACTCAACTACAGACTACTAGGTCTCTGCGCACTTAGCTGCAAAGCCTTTGTCCTACTCTATGACCTAATACCCACCTAGACACTTAGACTCTTGCTTTTCACATCTACTTTTCCATCTATTACTTCACTACTTTTACACATAGAGCCTCACTCTATTTACACAATCCCATGGTCCGTAAACCATGTGTAGGCCAACATTACATCACAAACTAGGGCGGAAAACCCTATGATTCTAACATAATTCCGCGCCTACAATTCGCGGGGCTTTACAACATCATTTGGTTAAAACATGGGCTTTGAGCCCCAAAACATGCCTCAGGGGGATTCCATGACCAACACTAAGTTTCCATCCTTCATCCTTAGATTATACAGTGTTTTCCATAGGAACAGTTTGTTCACCAAAGACTTAGATTGGTACAAAGTACCTAACTTGTCCCACAAAGCCTTCATCCTAGCTTTCCTTGATACATTCATCAATACCAAATCTGACATACACAATTGTATTGTTCTCTTTGCCTTTTGATCCAACTTCACCCTGTATTCTAGTGACATTTCCATTTTTTAAGTACCAGGACTACAATGATCCACTAATCTTTATCCATCAATATATCCTCCATATTGAGTTTCCACAACTCAAAACTTTGTCCATTGAATTTGTCACTCTCTATATTTCCACTATTCACCATCTTCTTTCACTACAAGAATCGATTCGGCATATCTCCCACTGTAACAAGGTTTACCACAAGCCCAAGCAATACCCCTCAGTAGTAAGGGCATCCCCTTGAAGCCAAAACAAATCCGATACCAAATTTATGTTTTAACCCTATACAAAAATTACCTACAAACATATTCTTAAAACAGAAAAATAAAAAATGGCGAGAACATAAAACAAATATACACAGATATTTTCCCTTGGATCCCAAAACTAGGACTATTACATTGATTTTTCATTATATTCCTTTCAATGTTACAATATATATATATATATATGTGTGTGTGTGTGTGAGTGTGTGTGTGTTGAATCATTTATAAACTACAATCAACTAGCCCTGGATTAGAACATAACTATAGTTTCCTTCACTACCATCATGCCCAAAACCATGTGCAAAACCTGTCCACAAAAATTATGGGTAGGTCTACACACCGTCTTTAGGTCCACCCCCCATCGTTGGGTTCGTGCAACTATTATTGGGTCCGCATAAAAAATTTCTCGAGGCACTACTAATGAGGCTTATCATTGGGTAAAATATATGGACATTAATACACCTCTGAGCTTACTAAAATCAACTCCTCTCATAATTCTTTACATGTTTTAATTATATTTTTCTTAATGAGATGAGTAAACATAATATGTTATGTCTATTGGTCTAACGTTCATTGATTGTAGGTTTTTGGGAGAAAATTATGGCTAATTAAGGTGCAGGAAATCAAATGAGACAAGAAGGAGAGATTATAGGAGATGTATCACCCTCATTAAATCATCACTCACTCATAGATCCCCTAATCAAATCACACCAACTAGGAGTTGCAGGTAGCTGAGTCATGAGGATCATTGGCAGTCGAGCTAGTGATAGTTAAGAACCAGTTAATCTTAGTATTAGCAGCCAAGCCTCCTTAGATTTAAGGAAGTTGTTGGAAAGCTCAGTTGTATAAATAAATAGGCCTAGAACCTCATTAGAATTTAGATATTTTATGCAAAATAGCTAAGCAGTTTTCGAGTTGAAGGACTGTGACCAAACATTGTTATGTATTTTTTGATATGTTAATGAAAATGAGCATTCCCTTAATCCAGCACTGAGTTAACCCATAGAACAAAATATTGGGTTAGGGCCCAACCCTAGCAACAAAGGTTCCTCTTACTATACTTGTATGCATAGGTTATTTCATAAATTACTTGTTAAATTGATTTTGGCATTGTTACATTGCAGGTATTGGTGAATTTGATTACTTTGCTTCCATTTGTGCATAGCTTTAACATTAGCATTAGAGAGATAAGGAAATATCAAAAAAAAGGACGATAGCATGAGTATCTTACGTCATTCCTCCCTTCAGGGACCATGGTTCGAGGGAAAACTCCCATTCAGCCCAAAAAGACAAAATTCTGGTTTCTTATGAAACTTAGTGTTTTTCTTGCTAATTAGGTCACCGTCTTTCAGTTCTAGAAGAGAGGTTGCAACTATCATTTCTGATATATTAAGTTCTATATTAGATTTCATGTTTCTTTCATAATAGGTTTCAAACATTTCCATACATAAACTTGGCAAATAAATGTTGCAAATTATGTTTCCTTATATTGTTGTAAACCCTTCTTGTTTTGAAATGATTTATGGATAAATGCCAACAATGACATGTATGTTGTAGGAGTTTCAATATTGTAGGAAGACCTCATATCATCAGCCTCATCCAAACCATACCCACCCATGATCGCCAAAGGCCACTAAGTTCTCAATCGAAGTTATCATTTCATGAGGATAACTTGCCATGCTTGTTGAGCAAATCCAACCATCATAGAGCTTTAGTTTGAGTTCTGAGTGAGTACCAACCACTTCCTTGCCTTATTCCTTCCACCACTCACCTTCCCTAAGCTCCATACCACTTTCCAATTCACTCCTTATGCTTTCAGCCTGTTCCTATAGGAAAACAGGGGATCTTGTAGGTGAACTAGGACATCCTATAGACATCCCGTAGGAAGATCTGTAGTGGCCTGTTTTGAGCCTGATTTATGAAAAATGAATCACGAAAGCTAAGAGAAGACCCCTTATTTCCTCCCAAGCCATTTGACCCATTGCAGTCATCTCTCTCCACAACTATCCCACCTGCCATGCAACCAAGAATGATTAGAATTCATGTTTTCAAAGAAAGATGAAAAGAAAAAGGTTGTTATGCTTATTCATGTGCACAACAGTTAAGTGTTTTTTTAGATCAGATTTCATGCTTAGGTTAGTTGGATTTCACATATGGTAAATTAGAATTATTTTGAAGCAGGGGATATTAGCAAATAGCTCAATGAGTTGTGTGTTTTAGGCATCTATTTCAGTCTTTCATTACTACAATAGGTAGCATTTCCATACTCTCAATTAGGCTAAAAATTCTCCTTTCTCAATTGGTAATCAAACTTCTCCTAAATCAATAGAAGGCTAGTTTGAGAAACCCTAGTGGTCTATCTCCCTAGCTCAGCAATGACAAAGAGTGGACCCATTACACTTATTTGTGTATACAACACTGTCACCTCTAAGTTTGTACTACCCCGGGTTGATGAAGTAAAGTTGGTAGCCCCAAGAGTTGCAGCATTCTTGCTGCAACATTGGTTCTCATTAGCTACCTTAGACCCTATGCAGGGGGGTTGTTTTCCCCCTCCAAACTCCCAGCAAGGGGGGATGTCACCCCCTCACTGCGACCGACGCAACGTACAACGCATGGGGCTAGTTATGGAAATATTATAAAACATACCCAACATGCATTCTGAGGTCTTTCCCACTTCATAGGCCACTTTCCTTTAGTCTTATCATTACCTTTCCAGTCACACTTCGGATCAGACTTGCGATTTGGCTACTCATAATAGTGCTTCAACTTCTTCAAAAATTCCTCCAATGACCAAGGCTCATCATAATAAATATGATCCTTGAATGATAATGGTAGTCCACTGATGAACCTTTGAACCTTCATATTCTCATCCTTAAGATAATACCATACCTCAACAAATCTAGAAAATTAGTCATGTACACTTTTTCCTTCATAGATCCCATCTTCAATTCATAGAAATCCTTAGCCTTATCATCATAGTATCTCTTTGACAAGTAATTCTTCCTAAAGAGTCTTTTAAACTCATACCAACTCAATTCCTCGATCCTGATGCCTCTAACATGCTTCACATCTTACCAGTAGATGTCCACTTTTCCCTTGAGACTGAAAATGGTTATCCCAACCTTCACGTCTTTCAAATAATCATGTAGTTCAAATAACTTCTTCATCCCAAGAAACCATGATTTTGCATCTTATAGTTTATTTAACTCTGCATCAGGTAGGACGTTTTGATTTATTTAACTCATATA
Organism: Pinus taeda; assembly: GCA_000404065.3. Lineage (NCBI taxonomy): Eukaryota > Viridiplantae > Streptophyta > Pinopsida > Pinales > Pinaceae > Pinus > Pinus taeda. The sequence goes on from APFE031140274.1 coordinate 188,966, forward strand.
AAAATTATCCCCTCTCACTCCTCCTATAAGGATGATAGAAATGATGACCATGTTTCCTCTCTGATATAGAACTAGAAAAGAACCCATCACCTCTACCTCTCTTTTTTGGCATGTCCATCCATCTACCACCTCTGGCTGTGTCATGCCTATATAACATGTTTCGTCCATGAGACATACTACCAAATTCCCCAATTGTCTTTTCCTCCTTTCCATAATTGATCCATGGTTGTCCCTCTATTTACAAATATGATAAACTTTGAAGGATGACCACATTGACCACGACTTGTTAAGCTCTAAATTTTTTTTTTGTGAATGCATGATTCTATCATTATTTTCTTTACAATGTCTGACCTCTTCTTTTAAACTTCTCAAGGTATCTTCTATGTCCGGAGAGTACTCATCTCTTTTCTACTAATCTAATTTGTAGGGAGAGTCACATAAACGCTAGTCCACCATTCTTTTTGTCATCTATGATCTTCTTCCTACAAACATACCATGTCAAATAACCAAATATAAACTTAATCAACATACCTTAGTGAAGTTCAGGGGATGTTATCTCATATGCACAAAACAGTCCATATTAGCACATTAGATATATATATATATATATATATACATATATATCAGTCATCTCAACATGCCAACATCATCAACCTATACATGATGACACAACTACAACAATGACCATCATGAGAAATAACCAACATGTATGCTTGATCAACACATAGACAATCAAACATGCATACATAAAAGACACACCTATCCCATCCATTCCAAGTGTTTGAACCTGCAAGCTCTAATACCACCATGTAACATTGTCACCCCACATTTACCTTCTTTTATAGGCCCTTTAGGTAAACATGAAGTGGAGTGCCACTATGACATGACCTCACATCCTAGTTCTAGTTAAGAAAGTGGGGCCTATAAATTAACCATAAACTGACGTCATATAGGGACTATAGATCACTCGAAGGTTGAATGACCACCCCAAGTGACCATTCCTTGAGTTGGAACCCTTTTCCCAGACTTAGACCTATAATTGCACCCTTAACACTACTTACATGTGGTTATGAGCCTCCAACCACACTCACAAGCCCTTCTCGCATGCACTTATGACGCCAAATCTTGAGTTTAGAGCATGCAGTTTCAGAATTTGAGCCAATTTTTTAGGCTAGCCTCTAGACCACTGCCTAGAACCACCTACATCTTTCCAAAATCATATTTAACATGACAACAATGTTAATGGTTCAAACTTCAACGAGAAACTTGACATAGACTACGTAAAACAAACTAGAAATTTCGTTAAAACATAGTAATCATGTACACTACATGTCATGAATGCATATATGAGTGTATTTATATCTAAATTAGTTGAAAATCACTGAGAAGGTCTAATGGCCTATCAGTAGCTACACCCACATTTATTAGCCCATGCAGTCATCAACCATTCATTAACTTATCAAGACATGACAAGATCCATAGCTAGAGAATTTTATAGAACCATGCATATAACCCACATATAACCATAATATTTACCATTACACTACCACCATCAAAGCCACATAATAACAAGTACAAATTCTCATAGAGTACAATATAAAAATAATTCTTGTTAACTTATGCAAAAGACAACCAAGTAAAGGACTTCCACGTACCACCCGACCATATATTGAGCTAAACCAAATCTTTATTTTAGCTAATCACCCCTATGCCATATTCCAAGCATGTACGTGGGTTCTCATGGGATAAACCAAGACATAAAAAACCATTGGAAACTAGAGGTTAAACCACCTCCACCCTCAAACTATCCCAATCTCACAAAAATTGGTCAAGAGATAACAAAGCTAGAGAAAACTTGGATGCTTCAGCATTCCTTCACCATCCCTTGAGGAATTTTCCTATCTCAACACACATATCAAGTGCTCCCAGAGAAAACCATCCCCACGTTCAACTCTTGGGAATTTTCCTTAGACTATCTCACCTGGATCAAAAACCTTTTATCAATCTAAAGCTCAACCTGAAACAAATCCCATCACACCATGGCTATCCAAGAAATGGCAAGGCAAGGATGAAACCATTGCCAAAACAAACAAAACCCATTCCAATGACAACAAATGAACAAAATAATCAAATGCATGTAGCATGCATTTACACATCATCTAGGAAAGAAAACATGCAACCTGTAACTTGTAAAATATTCATGCTAAAGCTATTGATCCGACCTTCTTCTTGCTTTCCTTTTCTTTCCTTTCTTTTCCTTTTCCTTCTTTTTCTTGCTTATTTTCTTTCTCCTCTTGGTGCTTTCTCTTTCTCTGGAACTTATACAATGAAAAACTGGAAAAAGGCTATGAACTAATCCTCAGAATCCTTTTTATCATTTAGGCCTCTATTTTCTTCATTTCCCTTAATTTTCCTTCTAATTTCCCTCTCATGCAAATCTTTCTATCTTCACCTTCCTTTTCTCCTAATTTCCTTTATTTTCATAAAGAAATTCCAATTAATGCTTGTTTTCCTTTGCCAATTTCCTTAGCCATAAATAATCTGAAAGTGATGCTCATTATAGTTCTTTGGCCAACATTAATCTTGGAATATGTGTTACATGACCTTGGTCTTATTTTTCTTTTATTAACCTTTATTACATGAAAATTTAACCTAAGGTTGTTGCAAGCATATATTGGAGCGACCAACACTTTAGCTTCTTCAATGAACATTTTAGTGATATACAATACAAGTACAAGGCTTTATGAAGCAAATGCATGGTTGTGCATATGACTAATATATACCTCTCCTACAAACATGGCTATCTCCAACCAATGACTCTATCAACGCAAGTTTACATCATGGCACCCAAAACAATAGGGCTATATCAATGATATACATGACAAGACATGACTTTGACATACAATATCCCATACATGGTTGAATTTGACAATATTTACTATACATGCTAAACAAAATAGGTCTCTTCATGAACAATGAACCAAAATATGGGACAATGATGATACATGCATTATCAATACATGTTATCCATCAACAAATAAAAGTACAATACATGATGGCACATGTCTACCCTCAACATCTCATCCATAAATAATAATTTCAATAGAAACAAATGTTGAGATTTCATATAGATGTAATCACAATGAAGACCTTTTTGAGCATTTAAAATCCTCACCTGGAATATATATATATCAGTCATCTCAACATGCCAACATCATCTACCTATACATGATGACACAACTACAACAATGACCATCACGAGAAATAACCAACATGTATGCTTGATCAACACATAGACAATCAAACATGCATACATAAAAGACACACCTATCCCATCCATTCCAAGTGTTTGAACCTGCAAGATATAATACCACCATGTCACGTTGTCACCCCACATTTACCTTCTTTTATAGGCCCTTTAGGTAAACATGAAGTGGAGTGCCACTATGACATGACCTAACATCCTAGTTCTAGTTAAGAAAGTGGGGCCTATAAACTAACCATTAACTGACGTCATATAGGGACTATAGATCACTCGAAGGTTGAATGACCACCCCAAGTGACCATTCCTTGCGTTGGAACCCTTTTCCCAGACTTAGACCTATAATTGCACCCTTAACACTACTTACATGTGGTTATGAGCCTCCAACCACACTCACAAGCCCTTCTCGCATGCACTTATGACGCCAAATCTTGAGTTTAGAGCATGCAGTTTCAGAATTTGAGCCACTTTTTTAGGCTAGCCTCTAGACCACTGCCTAGAACCACCTACATCTTTCCAAAATCATATTTAACATGACAACAATGTTAATGGTTCAAACTTCAACGAGAAACTTGACATAGACTACGTAAAACAAACTAGAATTTCGTTAAAACATAGTAATAATGTACACTACATGTCATGAATGCATATATGAGTGTATTTGTATCTAAATTAGCTGAAAATCATTGAGAAGGTTTAATGGCCTATCAGTAGCTACACCCACGTTTATTAGCCCATGCAGTCATCAACCATTCATTAACTTATCAAGACATGACAAGATCCATAGCTAGAGAATTTTATAGAACCATGCATATAACCCACATATAACCATAATATTTACCATTACAAAACCACCATCAAAGCCACATAATAACAAGTACAAATTCTCATAGAGTACAATATAAAAATAATTCTTGTTAACTTATGCAAAAGACAACCAAGTAAAGGACTTCCACGTACCACCCGACCAAATATTGAGCTAAACCAAATCTTTATTTTAGCTAATCACCCCTATGCCATATTCCAAGCATGAACGTGGGTTCTCATGGGATAAACCAAGACATAAAAAACCATTGGAAACTAGAGGTTAAACCACCTCCACCCTCAAACTATCCCAATCTCACAAAAATTGGTCAAGAGATAACAAAGCTAGAGAAAACTTGGATGCTTCAGCATTCCTTCACCATCCCTTGAGGAATTTCCCTATCTCAACACACATATCAAGTGCTCCCAGAGAAAACCATCCCCATGTTCAACTCTTGGGAATTTTCCTTAGACTATCTCACCTGGATCAAAAACCTTTTATCAATCTAAAGCTCAACCTGAAACAAATCCCATCACACCATGGCTATCCAAGAAATGGCAAGGCAAGGATGAAACCATTGCCAAAACAAACAAAACCCATTCCGATGACAACAAATGAACAAAATAATCAAATGCATGTAGCATGCATTTACACATCATCTAGGAAAGAAAACATGCAACCTGTAACTTGTAAAATATTCATGCTAAAGCTATTGATCCGACCTTCTTCTTGCTTTCCTTTTCTTTCCTTTCTTTTCCTTTTCCTTCTTTTTCTTGCTTATTTTCTTTCTCCTCTTGGTGCTTTCTCTTTCTTTGGAACTTATACAATGAAAAACTGGAAAAAGGCTATGAACTAATCCTCATAATCCTTTTTATCATTTAGGCCTCTATTTTCTTCATTTCCCTTAATTTTCCTTCTGATTTCCCTCTCATGCAAATCTTTCTCTCTTCACTTTCCTTTTCTCCTAATTTCCTTTATTTTCATAAAGAAATTCCAATTAATGCTTGTTTTCCTTCGCCAATTTCCTTAGCCATAAATAATCTGAAAGTGATGCTCATTATATTTCTTTGGTCAACATTAATCTTGGAATATGTGTTACATGACCTTGGTCTTATTTTTCTTTTATTAACCTTTATTACATGAAAATTTAACCTAAGGTTGTTGCAAGCATATATTGGAGCGACCAACACTTTAGCTTCTTCAATGAACATTTTAGTGATATACAATACAAGTACAAGGCTTTATGAAGCAAATGCATGGTTGTGCATATGACTAATATATACCTCTCCTACAAACATGGCTATCTCCAACCAATGACTCTATCAACGTAAGTTTACATCATGGCACCCAAAAAAATAGGGCTATATCAATGATATACATGACAAGACATGACTTTGACATACAATATCCCGTACATGGTTGAATTTGACAATATTTACTATACATGCTAAACAAAATAGGTCTCTTCATGAACAATGAACCAAAATATGGGACAATGATGATACATGCATTATCAATACATGTTATCCATCAACAAATAAAAGTACAATACATGATGGCACATGTCTACCCTCAACATCTCATCCATAAATAATAATTTCAATAGAAACACATGTTGAGATTTCATATAGATGTAATCACAATGAAGACCTTTTTGAGCATTTAAAATCCTCACCTGGACTATATATCTATCAGTCATCTCAACATGCCAACATCATCAACCTATACATGATGACACAATTACAACAATGACCATCACGAGAAATAACCAACATGTATGCTTGATCAACACATAGACAATCAAACATGCATACATAAAAGACACACCTATCCCATCCATTCCAAGTGTTTGAACCTGCAAGCTCTAATACCACCATGTAACGTTGTCACCCCACATTTACCTTCTTTTATAGGCCCTTTAGGTAAACATGAAGTGGAGTGCCACTATGACATGACCTAACATCCTAGTTCTAGTTAAGAAAGTGGGACCTATAAACTAACCATAAACTGACGTCATATAGGGACTATAGATCACTCGAAGGTTGAATGACCACCCCAAGTGACCATTCCTTGAGTTGGAACCCTTTTCCCAGACTTAGACCTATAATTGCACCCTTAACACTACTTACATGTGGGTATGAGCCTCCAACCACACTCACAAGCCCTTCTCGCATGCACTTATGACACCAAATCTTGAGTTTAGAGCATGCAGTTTTAGAATTTGAGCCACTTTTTTAGGCTAGCCTCTAGAACACTGCCTAGAACCACCTACATCTTTCCAAAATCATATTTAACATGAAAACAATGTTAATGGTTCAAACTTCAACGAGAATCTTGACATAGACTACGTAAAACAAACTAGAAATTTTGTTAAAACATAGTAATCATGTACACTACATGTCATGAATGCATATATGAGTGTATTTGTATCTAAATTAGCTGAAAATCACTGAGAAGGTCTAATGGCCTATCAGTAGCTACACCCACATTTATTAGCCCATGCAGTCATCAACCATTCATTAACTTATCAAGACATGACAAGATCCATAGCTAGAGAATTTTATAGAACCATGCATATAACCCACATATAACCATAATATTTACCATTACAAAACCACCATCAAAGCCACATAATAACAAGTACAAATTCTCATATAGTACAATATAAAAATAATTCTTGTTAGCTTATGCAAAAGACAACCAAGTAAAGGACTTCCACGTACCACCCGACCATATATTGAGCTAAACCAAATCTTTATTTTAGCTAATCACCCCTATGCCATATTCCAAGCATGAATGTGGGTTCTCATGGGATAAACCAAGACATAAAAAACCATTGGAAACTAGAGGTTAAACCACCTCCACCCTCAAACTATCCCAATCTCACAAAAATTGGTCAAGAGATAACAAATCTAGAGAAAACTTGGATGCTTCAGCATTCCTTCACCATCCCTTGAGGAATTTTCCTATCTCAACACACATATCAAGTGCTCCCAGAGAAAACCATCCCCACATTCAACTCTTGGGAATTTTCCTTAGACTATCTCACTTGGATCAAAAACCTTTTATCAATCTAAAGCTCAACCTGAAACAAATCCCATCACACCATGGCTATCCAAGAAATGGCAAGGCAAGGATGAAAGCATTGCCAAAACAAACAAAACCCATTCCAATGACAACAAATGAACAAAATAATCAATTGCATGTAGCATGCATTTACACATCATCTAGGAAAGAAAACATGCAACCTGTAACTTGTAAAATCTTCATGCTAAAGCTATTGATCCGACCTTCTTCTTGCTTTCATTTTCTTTCCTTTCTTTTCCTTTTCCTTATTTTTCTTGCTTATTTTCTTTCTCCTCTTGGTGCTTTCTCTTTCTCTGGAACTTATACAATGAAAAACTGGAAAAAGGCTATGAACTAATCCTCAGAATCCTTTTTATCATTTAGGCCTCTATTTTCTTCATTTCCCTTAATTTTCCTTCTAATTTCCCTCTCATGCAAATCTTTCTCTCTTCACCTTCCTTTTCTCCTAATTTCCTTTATTTTCATAAAGAAATTCCAATTAATGCTTGTTTTCCTTTGCCAATTTCCTTAGCCATAAATAATCTGAAAGTGATGCTCATTATAGTTCTTTGGCCAACATTAATCTTGGAATATGTGTTACATGACCTTGGTCTTATTTTTCTTTTATTAACCTTTATTACATGAAAATTTAACCTAAGGTTGTTGCAAGCATATATTGGAGCGACCAACACTTTAGTTTCTTCAATGAACATTTTAGTGATATACAATACAAGTACAAGGCTTTATGAAGCAAATGCATGGTTGTGCATATGACTAATATATACCTCTCCTACAAACATGGCTATCTCCAACCAATGACTCTATCAACGCAAGTTTACATCATGGCACCCAAAACAATAGGGCTATATCAATGATATACATGACAAGACATGACTTTGACATACAATATCCCGTACATGGTTGAATTTGACAATATTTACTATACATGCTAAACAAAATAGGTCTCTTCATGAACAATGAACCAAAATATGGGAAAATGATGATACATGCATTATCAATACATGTTATCCATCAACAAATAAAAGTACAATACATGATGGCACATGTCTACCCTCAACATCTCATCCATAAATAATAATTTCAATAGAAACACATGTTGAGATTTCATATAGATGCAATTACAATGAAGACCTTTTTGAGCATTTAAAATCCTCACAAGCCATTAGGTATAGCATCAAATTAAGATTGATCAACAACATATCACATACCAACCAAAACCAACAATGAATACTCCATAACATAAACAAAAATAACATTGGATAGTAAGAACATCATATATATCCTTCTCATTAATGAAAATTCTAGCAAGCAATAAATCAAAGAAGTAATGTAAGAAAATATATCAACAACAACAAAAATATAATATTTTGCAATGAGGCACCAACAATAGTTCATAATCTCATCATATATCAACAACCTCTCATACAATCCTAAACATCATATAGGCATCATTAACAAACTGAAAATTCATGCAGCAAACCAATGTCAAATATGGCAAGTTTCTCCAAGCAGTTCCTTTTCCTTCCTACAAGAAAGGGACTATACTGCCAACAATGAATTACCGATATACTAGAGACATATGAGAAGTTCCCCCCTAAACATGTCACATATTCTCCTAAACAAAATAACTTTAGCACGTGCAACATTAGTACCATAGGTAATCTATATCAAAAGAATAGGTATAATCTAGGAATGCATGGGTTCATCATTAAAGTTGAAGTAGTGAAATAGAATATATGCATAGTTCCCCCTAAGTTCATGCACCTATTGCCAACAAACTTATCTTGTGGACTTGCTTGTCATCAATCTGTCATCTGCTCCATATGCACTTCTGCAGTCCTTTTAGAAATATGCATCATCTATAATAGACTATAGTGGGGATTATCTTCCCTTACTCTGACTCTAAAGAGTAGGATACTAACTTCTTATGTCAACCCATATTTTTCTTTAGTACATATACTTTTCCTAAATTTTTGAATCCTTTTTTTGTTGCTTCTCAGGCGTCTTCATCTATAATTTTGCATCTTGCTGAAGTAAATATAAATCCACACCCTTTATTAATCATTTGATCTACACTAAGAATATTCTTCTTTATCCCAACAACCAACTGTTATCACTCAGGTTGTCCTAGGCTCCTGTTTAGGGATACGGCCGAGGTAACCACAAACCAATCTTTGGATTGCAGGTTCTATCCCACCTGCAATCAGAGAGCGCTCTCTCTTAATGATTCAACTTTGTTGATGATTTTAGGTTAGCATTTGGCTCAGGGGTTTTTTGTTTGTGTTTGGATGGAAGGTAGAAATCTCAAGCAAAGAGGAAAGGTAAGGTGTGATAAGTTTCAAACCATTGGGCATGGAGGCATGGATTAAGTCTTGCTATTGCGTCTTCTTGGTCATAAGAGGATTAAGGAGCGAGATAGCCACACATGATACAATTATCAATCTACTGAAAGGATGGAATGAGAATCAGAGATGAAAGGCAAATGAGAATCATTTCATCATACTGAAAAAGAGGAGAAGTGGATGAATGGTTATCTAGGAGCAGTTAAGAATTCCTAAACTCTCATTCATATGTGAAAGAAACAGCGTAAACAAGATCATTTAAGTATACATGCTCATAGCTATTTCTGATGAAAACATGAAAAGTGCATAAATTGAACTTAAGGTGTAGTTAAACAAATCCTAAGCTATTCTTCTTTTCTGCACTTTAGATGGCGGAAAGGTGGTAAAACAAACATAAAAGTTAACAAAGTTGAGAAACACTTATTGAACCATGTAGAAGCACAGGAATTCCATAATCACTCCTCGGCCCATTAAACACATCAAGCAGTTTCGAAATCCATGCTTTAGAAGTCTTTGATTATAGAAAGTATGACAGTTACAGTGCAGGTCTCTGCTTGAAGAAAATGTCGAGAAAAAGATGAAACAATTTCCTCGACTCATCCACCAACCAACCAACCCCTCACTACATCTTTCAAGGTGGTATATATAAGAAAAATATCAGAAAGTCATTCATTACAATTGACCTAAATAGGTCTACTGGAAAAGCTTTTCTAAAACCTAAGTGTCGCTGGAATTAAACGTAAGTAAGTCCTTTGGGCTGCGTTAGAGGCAGTTGAATCGAAAGGAGTGTAATGTGGCCCTTGGAGGCTTGATGCGGTGCTGCTGGAATAACTGTGCTTTGGGATCTGTAGTTCTGTTCTGGTGCAAGGTAAATGTGCAATAATTATGATTTGAGGGTGTTTGAGTGGCTTGGCCCTCTTTCTTTGACTTTGCTGGAAGGTATTAAATGTTCTCTTGCTTTGGGCCGCTGCTTAAGATTTTCGCTGATACTCTTTGCCGCTACATTGATGGATTCCGCCACCTACTGATACTCTTTGACACGCTTGTTCCCTGATGATTTGATTTGATACACTCTAATCTCTGTCATTGGTCCTTTGCTGTCTTTAAACCGGATTAATTTGGCACAATCGGGCGATTTCAGGCTTTTTCGATGCAAAACGGGCCAAGGAATCAAAAGATTCCCCAAAGATTCCCCAAAATGGCCTATTTCCCATAGCGATGCGCGATTAGTGCTTCGCGCTAATCGCGCATCGAAAACTGCCTCTATTTCTTGTTTTGGAGCTCCGAAGTGCGATTTCTCTTCATGCGTGAATTTTTGGTTTCTTGGCTGCTGATGTCAACATGACGTCAACAGTACGGGGGATGACGCCAGCCTGTTGACGTCAACGGTGGGTCCTGGTACAGATGTGACATGGTGAGGGGCTCATATTTGAAGGCGATGCAATGAACTTATCCGATGCGATCGCAATATCGCATCGGCGGGGAACGGGAACGTATTTTTTGTACATTTGGCGCTTGCGACTGCCGATCGCCGATATCGCGATATTGCATCGGGTGACGACGAATGGGGCATAACTTATATGGTGAGAATATTGCGATATTGCGATGTGAGCTGGCTTACTAGGGTCTGCGGGGTGTTAAGGAAGTGGGCAAGGGGTTTATTTCGGTCGGAAGGAGTGAGTCAGTGGGTCTGAAAGGCTTTTGAGGCATTGGAAGGGGTCTGAAAACATAAAAAAGGGATTTTATACTTTGGAAGGAGTCCATTGTATTTAGACAATGGTTTGAAGGGGCAACATGAGAGTTTTTGCTAAGTTTCTGGTAAACTGAGCAATTCCCAGGGTACTTATGGTTATTTTTCAACCAGGGGGAGGGATATTTACATAGGGGATGATTTACATAATTTTAGTAGGGGGATGGGAAAATATAGGGAGCTAAATAATAATGTCAGTAGTTAATATGGAGATGGTAAGAAAGCGCTAAGTCCGGGAGATCTTAGGCTGCAACGAGGGGACAGAACCTTATAGAGAGAGTATGGAATATCTTTGAGCAAAGCAGATCTTCACCCAGCTTTTGATATGAAAATGATGGAACTCAAGAGGTATCAAGCAGATCTTGACCTCTTTTTGGGGAAATTAGTTAATGATTGGGGGAGATGGAGAAAGGAAGTTAGTGATGCCTGTTTTTGAGCTTCTTACATAGAACTGCCTGGTGATTGTGCCCTGAGTAAAGATGCCACCTGGAAACCTGGAACTGATCAGCAATCAAGATTCAGCAACCTCAAAACTACCTACCCAGCCTACTTACCTAACATTTTTTCTTCTTTTGGTTTGGGTGCACTTAGACTTGCAAACCCATCATTTCAATTTTTCTTTTTCATGCTTTCCTATCTACAAACTACCCTTATTTCATCCGAGGGCCTAGATTAAGCTGTTGGGCTCCTTTGATTCTCTACCTATCTAAGAATCTGCCAAGATTAAGCTGTTTGGACAGATTTTCATTCTCTATATTCTAAAATAGGAAATTTAAATCTAGGGAGACCAAGATTAAGCTGTTTGGACCTCCCTTTAACTGAAAATTGGCGACACCGGAATAAATTCTCAAAATTTGGAAGGCAGTTAAATGAACTCTGAGTAGCCTTCTTCACTTGGAGACTGTTAAGCAAATATGGGGCATTGCATCATGCAAAGTATGACATATTTGGCCTGTAAAAATGCCAATCATGAAATATGAGTAACCTGCTGCAGCAAGAGGCTAACAATGGCTCCACTTGGGATGGTTTCTCCTTGTGAGAAGCCAAGAGCAGCAGGTCAGAATGCCTTAGTCTTTAGTTATTTTCGTTCTCTGCAAAATTCCCTTCGTCGCCTGCCTTATTAATCATACCTACCTACCCTAACCAGCACTTACTTTGCTGTCAGGTAAAATCAAATAACCAGTGCAGCCACTTGAGCAACTGAAAAAAGAGATGAACTCGCTAGCTGATTGTTAATGAACTTGGAAGCACTATTCGGTCATGTGCCCCCATAATCAAAATTGTGGCATAGAAAGGCTGTTGCTGATGTATTTGGTGTTCACCGAGAAAGCATGCTAAAGAACTTGAGTTAAGAAGAAGTTCCATGTAGTCTGCAATAGGATCAATAAAAAGATTATGTGGGACAGTTTCTTCTGGGCCTTCTTGATCAGATGGAACAATTGCATCCTCGGTATCAAGCCCTGCAACTAATCCTTTAGTCTCTGCCTTGAAAAAAACAATATCCTCAATCTGTAAGTCAGAAGGCAGTACTATTTCCCTCTGGCTTAGGGGAGGAAGATTTTGGAAAAATTCTTTAGGATCGCAAAAACTATATGACTAAATTTCAGATTCCAAGAGTTCGATTTCATTTTCATATCTTCCAACAACTAACTCCAGAAAAATTTTACTCGGGCGTCCCGATATTTTTAACAGCACCAATCTGAAAAATTCTTCATTAAGCTCAAGTTCTGATAAACTTTCCCTAAATTCATCTAAAGATTTATCAAATGAAAGATCTTCCACGAACCCGTTCATTCTATCTTACTGTTAATGTTTTGGAATATGGACTATTTGGTGGTAAAATTGGTTCGTTCCTCAGTGGAGCCTTGATTGAGAATGAAGTGGAGTCGCCAGGTGGATGCCTTAACTTTGAGGTGCCTGATCTCTATCCACCATCAAAGATCAGAACTAAACATGAAAAGATCTGAAGAAAAGGAGCACTTTCTCCAGAAAACGGGGTTTACAGAAATGAACAAAGCAATTTAGGTCCCAAGCGGAGTCACCATTATGTTATCACTCAGGTTGTCCCTAGGCTCCTGTTTAGGGATACGGCTGAGGTAACCACAAACCAATATTTGGATTGCAGGTTCTAGCCCACCTGCAATCAGAGAGGGCTCTCTCTTAATGATTCAACTTTGTTGATGATTTTAGGCTAGCTTTTTGGCTCAGGGGTTTTTTGTTTGTGTTTGGATGGAAGGTAGAAATCTAAGCAAAGAGGCAAGGTAAGGTGTGATAAGTTTCAAACCATTGGGCATGGATCATGGATTAAGGCTTGCTATTAGCGTCTTCTTGGTCATAAGAGGATTAAGGAGCGAGATAGCCACACATGATACAATTATCAATCTACTGAAAGGATGGAATGAGAAATCAGAGATGAAAGGCAAAGGAGAATCATTTCATCATACCTGAAAAGAGGAGAATGATGAATGGTTATCTAGGAGCAGTTAAGAATTCCTAAACTCTCATTCATATGTGAAAGAAACAGCGTAAACAAGATCATTTAAGTATACATGCTCATAGCTATTTCTGATGAAAACATGAAAAAGTGCAGAAATTGAACTTAAGGTGTAGTTAAACAAATCCTAAGCTATTCTTCTTTTATGCACTTTAGATGGTGGAAAGGTGGCAAAACAAACATAAAAGTTAACAGAGTTGAGAAACAATTATTGAACCATGTAGAAGCACAGGAATTTCGTAATCACTCCTTGGCCCATTAAACACATCAAGCAGTTTCGAAATCCATGCTTCAACAGTCTTTGATTATAGAAAGTGTGACAGTTACAGTGCGGGTCTCTGCTTGAAGAAAATGTCGAGAAAAATATGAAACAATTTCCTCCACTCATCCACCAACCAACCAACCCCTCACTACATCTTTCAGGGTGGTATATATAAGCAAAATATCAGAAGGTCATTCATTACAATTGACCTAAATAGGTCTGCTGGAAAAGCTTTTCTAAAACCTAAGTGTCACTAGAATTAAATGCAGGTAAGTCCTTTGGGCTGCGCTAGAGGCAGCTGAATCGAAAGGACTGCAATGTGGCCCTTGGAGGCTTGATGCGGTGCTGCTTGAATAACTGTGCTTCGGGATCTGTAGTTCTGTTCTGGTGCGAGGTAAATGTGCAATAATTATGATTTGAGGGTGTTTGAGTGGCTTGGCCCTCTTTCTTTAACTTTGCTGGAAGGTATTAAATGTTCTCCTTCTTTGGGCCGCTGCTTAATTTTTTCGCTGATACTCTTTGCCGCTACATTGATGGCTTCTGCCGCCTGTTGATACTCTTTGACACGCTTGTTCCCTGATGATTTGGTCTGATACACTTTAATCTCTGTCATTGGTCCTCTGCTATCTTCAAACCGGATTAATTTGGCACAATTGGATGATTTCATGCTTTTTCGGCGCAAAACGGGCCAAGAAATCAAAAGATTCCCCAAAGATTCCCCGAAACGGCCTATTTCCCGTAGCGATGCGCGATTAGCACTTCGCGCTAATCGCGCATTGAAAGCTGCCTCTGTTTCTTGTTCTGGAGCTCCGAAGTGCGATTTCTCTTCGTGCGTGAATTTTTGGTTTCTTGGCTACTGACGTCAGCATGACGTCAGTAGTACTGCAGATGACGGCAGCCTGCTGACGTCAGCGGTGGGTCCTGGTACAGATGTGACATGGTGAGGGGCTTATATTTGAAGGAGATGTGATGAACTTCTCCGATGCGATCACAATATCGCATCAGCGGGGAACGGGAAGGTATTTTAGTTGGACATTTGGCGCTTGCGACTGCTGATCGCCGATATCGCGTCGGGTGACGACGGATGAGGCATAACTTATATGGTGAGAATATTGTGATCTTGTGATGCGGTCTGGCTTACTAGGGTCTGCGGGGTGTTAAGGAAGTGGGCAAGGGGTTTATTTCGGTCGGAAGGAGTGAGTCAGTGGGTCTGAAAGGCTTTTGAGGATTCAGAAGGGGTCTGAAAACCTAAAAAGGGGATTTTATACTTTGGAAGGAGTCCATTGTATTTAGACGATGGTTTGAAGGGGCAGCATGAGGGTTTTTGCTAAGTTTTAGGTAAACTGAGCAATTCCCGGGGTACTTATGGTTATTTTTCAACCAGGGGGAGGCATATTTACATAGGGGATGATTTTCATAATTTTAGTAGGGGGATGGGAAAATATAGGGAGCTAAATAATAATTTCAGTAGTTAATATGGAGATGGTAAGAAAGCGCTATGTTCAGGAGATCTTAGGCTACAACGAGGGGACAGAACCATACAGAGAGAGTATGGAATATCTTTGAGCAAAGCATATCTTCACCCAAGCTTTTGATATGAAAATGATAGAACTCAAGAGGTATCAAGCAGATCTTGACCTCTTTTTGGGGAAATTAGTTAATGATTGGGGGAGATGGAGAAAGGAAGTTAGTGATGCCTGTTTTTGAGCTTCTCGCATAGAACTTCCTGGTGATTGTGTCCTGAGTAAAGATGACACCTGGAAACCTGGAACTGATCAGCAATCAAGATTCAGCAACCTCAAAACTACCTACCCAGCCTACTTACCTAACATTTTTTCTTCTCTTGATTTGGGTGCACTTAGACTTGCAAACCGATCATTTCAATTTTTCTTTTTCATGTTTTCATATCTACAGACTACCCTTATTTCATCCGAGGGCCCAGATTAAGCTGTTGGGCTCCTATGATCCTCTACCTATCTAAGAATCTGCCAAGATTAAGCTCTTTGGACAGATTTTCATTCTCTATATTCTAAAACAGGAAATTTAAACCTAGGGAGACCAAGATTAAGCTGTTTGGACCTCCCTTTAACTAAAAATTGGTGACACTGGAATAACTTCTCAAAATTTGGAAGGCAGTTAAATGAACTCTGAGTAGCCTTCTTCGCTTGGAGACTGTTAAGCAAATATGGAGCATTGTAGCATGTAAAGTATGACATATTTGGCCTGTAAAAATGCCAATCATGAAATATGAGTAACCTGCTGCAGCAGGAGGTTAACACCAACAACCATTAGCTGCTTCTATATTTTTAACATCAAGATCAACTCCACATTTTCCTAGTACCTTTTTCGGTGCATTGTTTCCAAGAACGACTTTATCCCCTTTTGATTTCTTGAGGAAGATATTTTTTCTCTTATTTTTAGACATGTGATGAGAGCATCCACTCTATGAGATATTGATCTTATTCTTTTAGTGCGAATAGAGCAAGACCACACTTCACTTGTGTTAGTAATTAATTAATGGAGCAATGAAATACACCAAATACTATGGAAACACAAACACAAAAATGTATAAAACAAGAGAAACAAAAATATATGTGGTTCACCTAATTTGGGCTACATCCACGGAGAAACAATCGGTCCTTCCTTTCATATTATCCAACAAAATCAAGGGATACAACCTACAGTAGATATGGTGTAATTTCTTCTTCACTCTCACACTATCTCCTTTGTCTTTCTTGCTCAGAATAATCATACACAGCCACAATACAATTCCCTCATATAAACCTAGGGTTGCCTTATAGGAAAAAAAAACCCTAAATTAACATAACTTCTACCATCAGATGATTTTCCTAATGAACAACTTAGATGGACTATGAAATGACAATATTTTACAAGGAAAATTTTCATCTGTTTTTAGCTTCAAGGGCACTACCCCCAAACCCCTGCTAGGGGGAGGATTCATAAAATTGTCAATGCCCGCCCTTGGACCTCCCTAATGGAAACTAAATGAGTATAACTCCCACCTAATTAGGAAATGGTATCCAACGTGGTTGAAACAAAAAACCTCTGAACAATTAGGAAGATAATCAGGCTCCACACCCAACAATCTCCCACTTGGAGACTAATTATATAAACTCCACCATTGCTTCACTTGCTGGAAAATGACTCCACTTGGACCCGATTGTTTCTCATCTCCACCATCATACTTGAAGACCAATTGAAACTGATAATAATCTCATTTTCTCCTTGGTTATAGTTTTTTTTAACATATCTACAGGATTCTGGGTAATGTGTATCTTTTCCAACTTCAATTGACCATGTTCCAACACTGACCGTATGAAATGGTACTTGAGATGTATATGTTTAGTTTTGGAATAAAATGTTTAGTTATTTTCAATATTAATGGAACTTTGGGTGTCACTGTATAACCTGGCCATCTCCTGCTCCTTTCCTAATTTATCCACAAACCTTTGTAACCAAACCATTCTTTACTAACCTCTGTAGCAACAACATACTCTCCTTTCGTTGTTGAAACTGTAATGATGTTTTGCAATTTTGAAAGCTAACTGATAGTTGTTCCACCTACAGCAAGCACATATCTTGTGGTGCTCCTTTTGTTATCTCTATCACCTACCATATCTACATCACATATCCCTGTAGAGAAATGTTTGAACCACAAAAGCATAATGCTTGATTTGTGGCACCTCTCAAATACATGATAATCCACTTCACTGCCATCAAATTCTCTTTTCCTATATTGTTAATATAGCTGCTTACAACTTCCATTGCATGTCCAATATCAAGAATTGTGAAAACCATTGCATACATTAAACTTCCAACTATTGATGAATATGGAACTTTACACATATAATCCATCTCTTCCTGAGCCTTGGGACACATCTCATTAGTTAGTTTGAAATGGCTAGCCAAAGGTGTACTAAGTGTTTTTTCATTTTCCATATTAAATATTTCCAACACATTTTCATGTACTCACTCTGAGACAACGTTAATTTGTGATTTTTCTTGTCCCTAGTTATTCTCATACCAAGGATTTGTTTGGTAGTAACCAAATCCTTTATTTCAAATGAATTTTCCAATTTTATTTCGAGAACATTTATTTCTTGCATGCTAGACCCTGCATCAAGCATGTCATCTCCATATAATAATAATATAATATAGCTTCCATCATTTTTCTTTTCAATATAAACACAATGGTCAAAGTGGCATCTAGTATAACTGTTCAAACATAAACTTGTCAAATTTTATATACCACTTCCTTGGAGCCTATTTTAACCCATACAAGCTCCTCTTTACTTTTCACTATTTTTTTCCTTCCCTTTGACCTCATACCCTTCAGGTTGTTGCATATATATTTCTTCCTCCAAATCCCCATGGAGAAAGGTTTTCATTACATCTAAATTCTTAAGACGTAAATCTTCTACTACCACTAGACTCATAATAGTTCAAATTGAAGTCATTTTTACAACCGGGGGGAAATTCCATCGAATTATATACCTTTATTTTGTGCAAACCCCTTCACCACAAGTCTGGCCTTATACCTTTGTTTACCTCAATCTTCTTCCTTCAAACTCTAAAACCATTTTTTCTGCAATGTTGTTTTACTTGTAGGTATCTTGACTAAGTCCCATGATTTTGAGGTAGAACAGATGGATGTGAAGACAACGTTTCTTCATGGGGATCTGGAAGAGGAGATCTACATGAAGCAACCTGAAGGCTTTGTGGTGAAGGGTAAGAAAGCACTAGTATGTAAGTTAAAGAAGTCTCTGTATGGTTTAAAACAATAACCAAGGATGTGGTATCAAAAATTTGATACATGTATACGAGGACTTGGGTTCACCAGAAGAAAACAAGATCATTGGGAGTATTTTAAATTATTTGTTGACTCCATTATTTATCTAGTCTTGTATGTGGGTGATATGTTGCTGGTTGGAAATGAAAAATAATTTATTCAGGATTTGAAGACCCAATTGTCTTCCAAGTTCGACATTAAAGATCTTGGTGCTACAAACTATATTTTAGGCATGGAAATTAAAAGAGAGCGGGCAAAGAGGAAACTTTGGTAAAACCAGAGGAAGTATGTTGAGACAATACTGCAAAGGTTTAATATGAAAGATAGTAAACCGGTAAGGGTTCCTATTCCCATAGGTGTGAAGTTATCTTTTGAACAGTGTCCCAAGGCACAAGAAGAGGAAGATGATAAGTCCCATGTTTGATATGTAAGTGAAGTCAGTAGCCTGATGTATGCAATGATCTATAATAAACTAGACATTGCACATGCAGTGGGACTATTGAGCAGGTTTATGTCAAAACTATGGAAGGAGCATTGGACAATAGTGAAGCGTTCTTCAGGTATTTGCGTGGCACTAGTGATTATGGTTTGTGCTACCAATGAAGACCAGGATGGACAAAGTTTTGGATATTCACGGCTTTGTTGATGCAGACTGGGATGGAGATATGGATCAGAGGAGATCTACAAGTGGGTATGTGTTTAACCTATTTGGAGGTGCAATTAGTTGGATGAATAAGAAAAAATATGTAGTGGCATTATCAACTACAGACGCAGAATACATGGCAGCCATTGATGAAAGTAAGGAAGCAGTCTGGTTGCAGAGATTGTGTTCAAGTATGGGGTTAGTACAGGGAGCTACAAGAATAGATTGTGATGGCGAAAGTGAATTTTTCTTGAAAAATAACCCTGTTTACCATTCAAAGACAAATCAAATTGATGTTAAGTATCACTTTGTGAGGGATATGATAGAAGACAAAAAGGTGTTTCTAGTAAAGGTGGACACTTTGAAGAATACTGCAGATGCATTAACAAAATATGTGAGCTCCGAGAAGTTTTCTTGGTATAGAGAAATGATGGGCATTGTAGGGTTGGATAAATGACTAAACACTCTTGTGGCCCCCTGTGGAATTAAAACAACAAGTGGGCAAATGTTAGGTTGTGTTATATTCTTTCCATGACTAGCCCACCTAGTTAACTAGGGGTTAGAGAGGGGGCAAAGCCCCCCCTTCTTTGCGCTGACTGTGCAAATGGGGCATGGAAAATTTTAGGGGCTAATATTCACCTAGTGGGCTAATTTTCTATGATTTTCCACAAAAAAGATTCGCCAATTTCCAATTTTTATAAAAGATGATTTGCGCAAATTTTAGAATATAAAATTATTTTTCCTTAAAAATCACCAACATTATATAGATACTATATATAAAATCATTATAAATTTTAATAATTTTACAAATATATCAATAAAAATTTTATAGTTTGCATATTAGGGATTACTGAGATTCGCCCATGTTTTTAAACTTGAAGAAAATTTTCCATGCTTAAAATTTTCCTTGAACGGGGGGGTCGCAGGAGGTTTGAGGGGGGTGGTTAGCCCCCCTCTGCAGGGTCTGGGGCAGCACCCTAGGAAATATTTTTTTGGACCCTATATTAGGTGGGCGGACCTACCTATGGTTTTGTGCATGGTTTTCACACATGGTTTTGAGTGTGATTGTTTTTGGTCCCTGGCATTGGATGCTTTGGCATGTATACAAGTATTGTAACATTGGAAACATAATGAAAAATCAAGCTAGTGGTCCGGTTTTTGGGATCTAGGGAAAATATCTGTGTATATGTGTTTTATGTGTTATGCTCTCGAATTGTTTATTTTCTACCTATCAAGGCACAAACCCAGATGATGCCTTTGTGGATAAGCCGTAGGAAACAAAGTTGGTAGACGAGATGATGAGCGAATTTGGGTTAGTGAAGAGGTCCCAGGGCTATGATGTTAGATCCATATTCAATGAATCCATAAGGTTCGTTGCTTCCATTTTGGCCAGAAAAATAATCTGGAAGTGTCGTGTACATGAAGTGTCAGCCCTAGTTGTTTCCTTGGCTGCGCAATGCAACAAGGGCATCTAGTAAAATTGGGTGGGCTATTAGCATGAATAATTCTTGGCAGATTTTTGCAAAGCCCACGAAGAGGGAAAGGCATTCCATTATGCCTGGTTGTTATATTTTATTGCACTGGTTGCGTGGCGCACACCAGACAACTCATAGTTCCTCGTAGTTGATCCTAATGTTTGTGAAGCTGTGCGGTACGCTTCAATGTGGTCCTCAAAGGACCCCACAAGGGTGATGGAGAATAAAATATTCTGGGTCCTAGTCGAGATGGACCTGTGCATGGTGATCAACCAACGACCATGGTTGTCACCCACTCTACATGCGTAGTATAAAGATGTAGTAGACTTCAAAGCATATTTTTACCATTTTTTCATGTGCACAAGGAAGGATGCCATAGGAAAATGGCACACATTTCCTTATTTAGTCACGGAGGATGATATTATCAGGTTCATTATGAAATGGTCAAGTGATTAGCTTTGCCCATGTGGAAAATCCATATGAACAGGAAAGGCCGCAGAAGTAAAAATAGGGAAAACAATAGCTGCAACGGAGGCCAATAAGGACAAAGAGAAAGAAGCAAAAAAGGATTCTAAGAAAGAGAAGGAAGCATGGAAGGAAAAAGATGCATAGGCAACAACAACACAGGTTACCATTGACCTTCAAGAGCCTCATACAGAGCACACAAATTTTGAAGTAGAAACCATAGATGAAGAGGAAGGGGGAAAAATCCCCTATGTCAGATGAGAGGACTTAGAGTCCCCCTTTAGGATCAAGAAGAGATAGAAGCATAGCTCGACGGGACCACACAAGAAGGAGAATGTC
The DNA here is from genome assembly GCA_000404065.3 of Pinus taeda. Lineage (NCBI taxonomy): Eukaryota > Viridiplantae > Streptophyta > Pinopsida > Pinales > Pinaceae > Pinus > Pinus taeda. The sequence continues at coordinate 210,700 of APFE031140274.1, forward strand.
TGATAAGTCTATAGGTGCTGAGCCATTGCTCCTCATGGAGGGGGACCTTGATGAGATAGGCGATGTGTCCGCTCCACAACTAAAAACATATGGGGGCACATCGATGACCAGTACAAGCTGGTACTGGAAAAAGTGAAACAGGGCATAAAGGAACTATAGGTCAAGATAGGAGTGATCCAAGCAAGCGTGGTTCAAGCGAGTGCGTGTGAAGTGAGTGCAAGTTAGGCGAGTGAAACATCAAAGCCAGAACTGGCTACAGACCTTCACGCAGTGATGCTGCAGAGGGTTTGTTGCATGTCAAAACAATTGAGGAACAGGCAAGGTTGCTGCATATGAACAATACGAGTATCAACATTGTAGCACTGCCTATCCAGACCTTGCCCATGTTGCACGAAGGAATTTCAGATGAGTTCCATGTTAGGGAGAAAATATCTCTATTTATTATTGAAGAAGTAAAGACTAACCATCAACAAACTTTTGGAGAGAAATCGCAGGCTTTGTAGGCCCACAACGAGGTGATGTAGTGCAATCAACAGCTAGAGGCAACCCTTACCGAAGTGTGGAGTGAGCTCCCTGAGCTCCAAATTCAAGCTGAGGTGGCCTCTACAGAGAAAATTCACAAGTTAGCTGCTCCACTGAAGGAATCCAAGGAGGAAATCGGAAAGGTGCGTTTGAGCTAAAACTGCAGATTTCAAAGCTTCAAAGCTGTAGCCAACCACACCTCCAGAGGTCAGAGAGCAGCGCAAAGCTTCCATTAAAGAAAATATGACAACTCTTCCCACTGCAATCAAGGACTTAAACGAATTATTTAAGCAGACAATGGAAATGTGAGCCTCACTGCAAGAGGAGCCACACTTATAGAATATCAAAGTGGACATCTATTATAGACAACTGAAGTTCGCTGAAATCCGATCAAAAACACGAACCCTTGCACCTATGCAAAGGTTTTCCAAACTTTAGGAAGGAAAGACTCTGCATTCAGATATTGATGAGCTACACATAAAAGCATCCATTATTGGAGCGTGAACACAACGGTGGGCTGATGAGGCAAGCCATTTGTCCCAAACCATCAAGGGCAAGCTAAAGGCTCTTCAACAGACACAGATAACCATGGGCCTTACAGTCGAAGATCCAATGATGGAGAAGTTGGTCGAAGAAGTTCGCCAAGTTGTTGTTCAGGGAACATCAACAGAGTGACTCGTGATGGGTCATGAATTTATGTTGTGGGCCTATTGGGTTAAGGTCCCCTGGGTCAGATTTTGTTAAAGTTTTGATAAGTTTGTAAAGATATTATAAAGTCCCCATATTTTGAGTAGCAAATCTTGAGTAGCATAGGTCAATAGGAGTTAAAGGGGCTTTAGGAAGGTCAAATCCCCTTAATTTTTTAAATTCAAGTTATTTTGAGACTCACCCATGGTTCCTAGACCATGGTATTGTAATGAAGGAAGAGTACAAAAGGAATTCATAGAAGATTCATAGGTTAACAAGGTAGGAAGTGCATGATTTGAGTTTGAATTTGTTTGTTCCATACCTAGGCGAAGGGGAATGCTGCTGCAACACTGTGTGCAAAGACCTTGGTAACTCTGTAGCTGAGTGCGTGGGCCCATAGAGCTGTGTGCGCAAGGTTGGAAAGAGTTTGTAACTGAGAATCTAAAACATAATAAAGACATATTTTGAAGTGATATATGTGTATCTGTGTATTACTATTTGTTTATGAAGTTGTTATATTTATGAATTGTTGAATGCATTTAATCAGGAAAAATACTTAATAGATTCATGAAGACATAGATCTGCTTATTTTTATGATGTTATGCATGTTTATCACAATCCTTGAAAGACATAAATATGTTAACTATTATTTACTGTAAGTTATGAATTCCAAGGGTTAGGGTTTGCGAAAGTCAAGATAAAGCCCTAGATTTGTAGAAAACACATCACATAGCCCTCTGAATGCAGAAACCTAGTTCTAGCATCACCCAATACTGCCTCGGGTGAGACTATAACCTGCACTACACTGATTGTTGCCGAAAGGGCTGGTAGTGTAGGGTTTTTTTTGGTTAGCGCAGATAACTCTGAACCTGGGTCCACGCCCCATCAAGCCAACAATTTCTTTGTCTCACTCTCACACACAATCCATCTTCATCCACTTGGTTTTACAAAACATATATTAGTTTCACTCCCATCTTGGCTTGTTCTAATTTGAACACCTACCAGACTATCATGGTGGATCATACATTCTTCAAGCTCTATGTCAAGTTTTTATATTAGTGGTGTTATGAGGAGCTAGAGAGTTGACACCTTAGGGCTATAGGACAAGCAAGTTTCTATGGGGTTATGGATTTGAGGAAGTTTTTACTGTTACTGTTTTTAAAGGAATGGTGACTTATTTTTAAAGAGATAATGGTGATATTTGTATCGTGAAAGAATTTCTCCATTCTAGGGGAATTTGTATTGCAAAAGAATGTTTCCTCCCTGGAGGAAGTCACATAATCAAATTCTTTCTTTGGAGGGGGTACAATTTCAAATCAAGAGTGGGTAAGGTGTATGAAATATATCTTTCAAAACTCCTTTTGCGGCAAGATCAACCTTTCCAAATTATGAAAAATATGAAGTTATCACTGGGGAGCAGGGAAAATTTTAAATGAAGGACTCATCCATAATGAATATGGGATATTGTGGAAAATTCCACATAAAAATATACAATTGAATTCGAGGAAGTGTTGTTTTCCTCTACAAGATCTATTCTTTAGTATAGGTATTTCATGACCCATTGAAATTGTAGACGTTTGACAATCCATGTCGGATAAAAGTGCTTCAAGTTATAGTGAATGACATCACCTGTGAGATTCCTTGTGTTTTTTTGTACTAGATTCATGTCAAATGACACATGGGAATTGTTCGCAGCAATGGTGGTGGATTGGAATATTTGTTACATGGAATATTGTTTGTAAGGTCATATTTTGTTTCAAGTCGAAGATGATGATTAGTCAAATGCCTTCCGAACTTTTTTTCCTGTTTTGGGGTTGAACATGAAATGTTGCTTCAACCATGGCCCATCTAGGTTTGTATTTTAGTAGGTTAGAAAACTTCTTGTATCATGTATTTCAATTGAGAAGACCATATATTTCTCTAGTTCATAAATATGACCACTAGATCCCTTTCAAAGAAAACATCTTAATCTCAATGTCATCATAAATAGAATAAAATATTTAAAGAAAATATTTATAATCTCTTTGGGAAAATCCCCAAATCCATTGGTTACCTCCAATAGCTAGAAAACTTCTTGCTCTAAACCAATTATCAAGTATTATACCTGTAACTCTTGTGAAATGTGTAAAGTTACTACAACTAGACCTATAATATAACACTCTTAGAGGGAAAATACCTCATGAAATTGGGGAACTCCACCCATGTAGGCCCAAAATTGGGGAATTCCATTCTTGCAGACCCTTGTAAATGTGTTGTAAAGTTAAATTAATTTAATGCCCATTGTTAGAGGCAGTGATTTATCCTTCAAAGGAAATAGTTCCAAGCTTGGCAACATCTATATCACATAGCATATCACATCTCTGTTCATCTATGCTCTTTTTTCATATGCTACTAAATTATGACATTTCCTTTGCAACATTTGGTGCAATTGCTAATATAATTATTTTAAATTTAATTTTGTTATTATTAATTAGTAGCTAATTCTTATCATTTTTCAAAATATGAATTTTGTCAAATAATTTATAATTACTATTTCTAATTTAACTTTTTGTTTTTTACCGCTAAACCAATGGATACTTAGTTCCTTTTCTCCTATATACTTAGTTCCTTTTCTCCTATAAATAGGCTCTCCAACACTAGTTTAGTCACTAAGCTCTTTGGTTGTTGATGGTGGATGGAGTCATCATCTGAAATGTTGGACAGAACACAAATACTATATAATTCTAATCTGAAAATCCCCAGCGACAATATGAATAACTATGGAAGTCTCCAATGACTTATAATGAATATGGTTGTTCATGGTGAACCTCTATTAAATCAAATAAGAAATTTTTATCATTTTTATTTTAAATTGAAATAAATTTATATATTCAAATATTTTTTAATAATAATTACTGTAATTTGTTTTTATAAAATTAAATTACTTATATAAAAATATAACTAAATTAAAAGTCCAAAACATATATTTTTTATTTAATTAAATTTTGTTAACTATATATATATGGAACTAATGGAGGAGCACCTGATCTTTAATTTTTATGTAATTATTTAATTGAAGAATCTAGGATTTTCTAGAATTAGTGAGTCATTTTAGAATTAATTAGGAGATAAGGAAGTTAAGATAGAATTCTAAAATTTAGAGGATAGCTCTCAAGTTCCTCAAGATATGTAGGAGGAAGTTTCTTTAGAAAAGATACAGTAGACTTCTCTCATCTAGATAAATAGACATGTAATTGTTTGTGATATTCATATTTTGGAGTGTGGTTTAAATTTAATGAAGTCTATATTGATTTAAATTCTGAGAGTTGCATCAATTTTTGGCATCAGAGCTCAATGTTAGAGTTGATTTTGTGGTGTCATTGAATTCGTTGTGGGGTAGATTGTTGTTGTGTGAGGGTTCGAGCCACGAGAAGGAGTCATGGAGCTGAAGGCTTGTGATCTGATTAGTTGCCATCTATGGCTCCTGCAGATCTGTCCAATGCTGGAGACATGATACGAGAGCTCTAATTGTGAACTGGTGATCTGCCATTTCACGCATGTGGCCTTTGTCCAATCAGGATTCTGTCATTACTGCACTGACTTGTGAGACGATTAGAGCACGCGAATAACTTTTCGGTGGATACAAAAGTTGATTCCACACACTAAAATCAACTGAAATCATGGCATTCAAGATAGCTGGAATGATTTTGAAATGCTAAAAGTGCACTCACGTCACGTCAATAATTTCAGTAAATATTTGATGTCGAGATCATCAATCCTGCGAAGAGATATGTGAAGCTGCTTCTTTACAATCGTGTGTGCCTTGAGGAGCATCAAGTAAGCTTGTGTTGATTGACGCTGTGAAATGTTTAAAAGAAAATTTATGCGTGGAGACTTGTGTGGACGCTGCAAGTGGAGATTTGCGTGGATGTAGTCAGCATTGGGAAAAGGTTGAAGTACGCATTTAAATTACATTGAAGATTATTCGATCATCTCCAAATTTACCATATTTCATTTTCATAAAGATCACATTGAAATTGAATTTTACAGTGATAGTTTTTAAAAAATGGAAAAGGTATTTATATAAAGTGGAGATTATTAATGTTTAATATAACTTTATATATGTGGAGATTATAAAAAATTTAAAAAATTTATAAAGGGTTTTGGTAGTTTATTAAAGGAGGCCTTAAGTAAAGAATGAGTAAGGAATTATTGTCTTTATTAAAAGATGGCTCATAGAATTAGAGAAGCTATAGGAGCGAGTGGTTGAGGAAGACCAACTAAAAGTCAAGTTTTGTATGATGAATTAAGTCATATTAGAATTAGATTGGACACATTGTAGATAACACGTCAAAGAGATGTCGACATAGGTGATATCAGTGAAGTAGAAAAAATCTCAGAAGAAGCTGAAGAAGAAACTCCAAAAGAGAAGATGGTCAAAATGATTGCAAGAATAAGTGCCAAACTAGGATTAGACGTGCCTATGTATGAAGGCAGTGTAAATCCTGAATAATTGATCGATTGGATCAATGCCATCGAGAAATCTTTTGATTATGAAGGTGCAGCGGATGAGAAGAAGGTTAAGTTCACAGTGACCAAATTAAAGTGACATGTTGTGTTATGGTGATACAACATGCAAGCTAAAAGGAGAAATAAAAACAAAGGAAAGATCGTTGTTTGGGATCAGATCATGGCTAAACTCAAAGGTCAATTTCTTCCTCGAGATTATCAATTAAATCTCTTTCTCTAGATGAAAAATATTAAGCAGAAATTTATGTCTGTAAAAAAATATATAGAGGAATTTTATAGATTGAGTATAAGATCTCGTCATTTGGAAACCGATGAAGAAAAATTATCTAGATACATTAATGGGTTGAAATTCAAAATACATGATGAACTGAATATTTTTTCTCTAAAAACGGTTGAAGAAGCTTACTAGATAACTCTTAAAGTTGAAGAAAAATTGAAAAGGAAGCATAGTCAAAGAGGAAGAGCACGAAGCATAGTAAGAGGGAGAGAACAATTCAACATAGGGTCATAAAGCGATGGACAATCAAGCAAATGAAGTTTTAGTGGAAGATCTCAAAGAGAAGAAGGCAATAATTCACAACATGAAGAATCATCAAGAGGAGATTACAGAGGACGAAGACCATATCAAAGAGGTAGAGGTCGATATTTTGTGGTAAGATGTTATACCTGTAACCAAATGGGACATAAATCTAATGAATTTCTAGAAATATTTCTAATCAAGGAAGCACACATATAACACAAATTGATACAGAAAGTGTACAATCCTCTACACATGAAAATGCACCTAAAACTGGTGAATCCCTAATGTGAAAAGAACTTTATTAAAATCTGTTGTAGAAGTAAAAAAACCTAGACAAAGAAAAGTATTGTTTAGAACTATTTGTAAATCAGGTGGAAAATGTTGTAAGGTCATGATTGATAGTGGGAGTACTAATAATATAGTATCCATAGAAATGGTAGAAAAGATGAATTTAAAGAAAACTAAACATCCTACTCCCTACAAATTTTCATGGTTCCAAAAAGGACATCAAATATTAGTTAATGAACAATGTGAAGTGGAGTTTCAAATAGAAATATATAAGGATAAATTTCTTTGTGATGTTATGCCTATGGATGTATGTTATATCTTACTTGGAAGGCCATAGCAATATGACAATAAAGAAATGCATGATGTAAGGAGCAATACCTACACTTTTGAAAAGGATGGTGAAAAACATGTACTTTTGCCTTTGAAGAATGAAAAGACACCGTAAAAAGACCAATCCAAGGTAATGATAGTTAGTGGGAAATAATTTCTTCAAGAAATCAAGCATGAGGAGATAAAATTTTCCTTGATCAGTAAGCCAAAGGTAGTCCTCACAAACAAAAATCTAAATGATCTTCCAAAAGAAATTAAAAACATGTTGAATGAATTTATTGATATTGTAGTGGATGACTTACTTGATGAATTGTCTCCCATTAGAAGTATTAACCATCATATTGACCTCATTCCAGGTGCTAGTCTTCCAAAAAAAACAGCTTACAAAATGACTCCAAAAGAGAATGAAGAGATTAAAAGTCAAGTACGGGAATCGTTGGATAAAGGCCTTATTCGAGAAAGAAGGATGGTGGATGGAGAAAATGCACAAATTCTCGAGCAATCAACAAGATTTCAATCAGGTACAAGTTTGCATTACCCTGTATTGATGACCTTATAGATTGTCTAAGTGGTGTTGCATATTTTACTAAAATATATTTAAAAATTGGATATCATTTGATCAGAGTCGGAGAAGATGATGAATGGAAAACAACATTTAAAACTAATAATGGTTTATATGAATGGTTGGTAATGCCCTTCGGACTTACCAATGCTTGCAACACTTTTATGAGCCTAATGAATGAAGTTTTAAAAGAATTCATTGAAAAATTTGTTATTGTTTACCTTGATGATATCTTAATCTACAGTCAATCAAAACAAGAGAAAATAAGATATTAATATGGTTTTAGTGAAGCTACAACAGGATAAATTGTTAATCGATCTAAAAATGTGTAGTTTCATGAAGATAAAACTATTGTACTTAGGCTTTGTGATTTCAAGAAAAGGCCTAAATATGGATCACGAGAAAGTGAAGGCCATAATCATTTGGCCAACTTCAAGAAGCATTTCAGAGGTAAGAAGTTTTAATGAATTGGCAAGATTCTATAGGATATTCATTAAAAATTTCAGTGGCATATGTGCTCCAATTGTAGAAATTATTAGGGAGAAAAGTCAACCATTCCATTAGACATAAGAAGCTAATAAAGGCTTCCAATTATTAAAGAAAAATATCACAGAACAACCTACTTTATCACTGCCATATTTTAATAAGTTGTTTCAGGTTGAGATTGATGCGAGTGGAACTGCAGTAGGAGCTATCTTAAGTCAAGAAGGAAAACCAATTGCCTACTTCAGCGAAAAACTTAATGAGGCTAAGAAAAAGTATTCGTCTTATGATAAATAATTTTATGCCATCATACAAACTTTAAAGACATGGAGACATTATCTTATGCCAAAGGAATTCATTCTCTACACAAATAATCAGGCCCTATAGTATATCAACAATCGAACAAAATTAAGTCAAAGACATGTTAAATGGATTGAATTATTACAAAATTTCACATTTGTGATCAAACATAAGAGTGGGCAATCAAACAAAGTGGCAGATGCATTAAGTAGGATCAATTTAATTTTACAAGAGTTTCAAGAAAATGTTTTCGGACTTGATGAATTGAAAGATATGTATCAAGATGATCCAGATTTTAAGGAAGCTTATGCAGTTTGTCAAAATCTTGTCAGTAAAGATAGAACTCCATGGCTAGATTATATGATACAAGATGGACTTCTATTTAAAGGAAATAAGTTGTGCATTCACAGATGTTCAATCAGAGAAAATTTGTTGAAAGAAAAACATAGTGGATGTTTTGCAGGTCATTTTGGGCAAGATAAAACTTTAGCACAATTACAATCATTTTACTATTGGTCTCACATGTCAACGGATGTAAGAAAATTTGTGGGAAGATGCAGGATATGTCAATGAAAACGGAAGAAGTTAAAACATTAGATTATATTAACCTCTAGCACTAACAAATTGACCATCGGACTCCATCAACATGGATTTTGTATTAGGCTTGCCCAAAACACAAAAAGGAAATGATTCAATATTTGTTGTGGTTGATAGATTCTCAAAGATGGCACATTTTATAGCTTGTAAAAAGGAAAATTGTGCAACTAACATAGAAAACCTATTCTTCAAAGAGATAGTTAGATTGCATGGATTTCCTACAAGTATTGTTTCTAACAAAGACAATAATTTTATTGGTCATTTTTGTAGAATTCTATGGAAAATGTTGGGAACCAATCTCAGTTTTGTCTCAACATATCATCCCTAGACTGATGGTTAGACCGAGGTGGTAAATAGAAGCCTTGGAAATATCTTAAGATGTTTGGTATGTGAACATCCAAAACAATGGGATCAATGACTTTCTCAAGAACAATTTGCATACAGTGATTCACTTAAAAGAAGCACATGATTAAGCCCATTCCAGATTATTTATGGAATGCATCTAAGAGGGATTTATGAATTGAGGAATCTCCGAAAACAATAATTCAAAAGTGCATATGGTGAAGAATTTGCAGCCAGTATGTAGGAAATACAAGACAAAGTCAAACATCAACTACCAACAAGTCGTAGAAAGTATAAACAAAGAGTGGATTCCAAACTAAGACAACTGGACTTTAATGTTGGAGGTTTGGTTATGACACACCTTCAGAAAGAAATATTTCATAAAGGAGAATATAATAAACTAAAATTAAAAATGATTGGACTTAAATGTAAAGATATTTATAGAATATCCATAGGCCAAGAGTCTAAACCTAAAGATGAACATAAGCTGTCTAAATGGGAAAATAAGCAATATCAAGCACATGGGTTGATATGGATGTCTATTTCTCCAAACCTTGGAATCCATATCGTTGAAATTGATGACCTTGATGAAAAACTTAAAAATCTCAGTACTGTTTTGGGAATTAAAAATGAAATTAGAGCCCATCAACTCGAAAATGAGTTGCTTACTTTGGACCCCAGTAATTTTTCTTCAATTGAAGATTTTTTGTCCAAGTTCAAGACCCTTAGACTTCTCTTGGAAGGTGTTGTGGTTAAGAAGGAAGATGGTAGCCTTGTCTATTCCATTCTTACTAAGTTAGGACTAGCCTACTTTGTGTTTGTTTCCACCTTCCATTCCACTAGAGAAGCCTTTATTTCTAAACAAAAAGACTACAAGTCCCCCTCTTTTGATGACTTTTGTGATTCTTTAATAAGAGAACAAGAAAAACTCTTACATCTTGGTCTTCTTAATACTAGAAACTCTTCTAATAAAGCCTTAGCATCCCAACATCAACCAAGTTAAAATAATACTAAGAAGCAAGACCCTAAAAAGAATGGTCCTAAACCAAACAAGTGTCCCAAGAAATTTCAGTCTCAAAATGAAAAATCAACTCAATAAAATATAAGGAAAATAAAAATGAAGGGAAGAAGATTGATAGACATTGCAACTTTTGTAATCATGATTGCCACTTAGAATCCAAATTCTTTAAGAAGATGGAAGCCTTGGAAGCAGTAATGAAGGAGAATAACATCCATTTGGAGCACTCTTCAACTTCAACTTCATCTTCAGAAATAACACTTTCTGCATGTGGTTTTTAAACATCTCGGTCTGGTTACGCACTAAATCTATCTTCTTATTCTCATTCTCATGAATGACCCATCGATTTTGGAGCTTCTTATCACATGGCCAAAAACAAAGTCATGTTTTCTTCTATAAATGATTTTAACATCAAAAATATATATGTTGATGATGATAGATCTCTTAGCCTTGTAGGGACTGGAACTATTCATTTAGAAAATGGTCAATTTAATGATGTATTGTGTGTTCCTAACTTATCCTACAACCTTCTAGCTGTATATCAGATAACTCATTCAGGTGAAGATAAAACTGTCAAACTTTCACCTCATGATGTTGTAATTAAGGACCTAAGAGATCCTATACAGATTTTAGCTACTGGCATTTCTTATGATTCTACAAGGTTGTATAAGTTTTACAACTTTGGGTCATCAAATATTCCATCAGTATTTGTTGTTCATAATGATGAAGTGAGAAAAATTTTGCACGAGCAATTTGGTCACTTAAACTATTTCTCCCTTCAATATCTATGTAAAGAAAATATGGTGATATCTCTTGCTATGGTATCTTGCAAAGGTGGTGTTTGTGAGAGATTTGTAATCGGAAAACATCATTAGGATAGTTTTGGAAAACGTGCCTCTTAGCATGCCTCAACCCCCTTACAACTTGTGCGTAATGATTTATGTGGTCCACTTCTAGTTGTTTCATTCTCTAGTAACAAGTATTTCTTCACTTTCATTGATGATTTCTCCAGATGCACTTGGTTATACTTCTTAAAACTCAAGAGTGAAGTATTTAACCTATTCTTGGCCTTTAAGGCCTTTGTTGAGAAATAATCTGGACATCAAATTCTTAAGCTAAGATTTGATAATGATGGAGAAAATGTTAACAACAAATTCATCAACTTTTGCATTGAGCATGGAGTTCAATTGTAACATATTGTTCCATATACTCTACAATGGTGTAGCTGAAAGGAAGAATCACACCTTAAAGGGATTACTAATTGTATGCTTCAATATAAAGGACTTAGTCTTAATTTTTGGGCATAAGCAATTAACTATGCAAATTACATATTAAATCACACTCCTAGTAATGGTTTAAATAACATCACTCGAGAAGAAGCATGGAGCTCAATTAAACTAGATGTAAGTCACTTCCGTGTTTTTGGAATTGAAGCATAGGCCCACATTCTAGATGATAAACATAAATGATTAGAACCTATGAGTGAAAAATGTATTTTTGTTGGATATTCTGAAGATGTCAAAGGATATAGACTTCTTCAACCTAACTCCAAAAATATAATCATTAGAAGAGATGTGAATTTTGATGAAAATATATCGGTCTACGAGCGTAGCTCAACGGATGTGCCACCTCTCTCTATCTCTTCTACCTCTAAAAATATTCCTTCCTCAGATGATGACAGCAAGGATGAGAATCCTCCCCCACCTTCTTGGGGTCTTCCTTCAGCTCATTGACTTCCAAAATGGGTCCACGCTACTGGCGATGTAGCAGGTGATTTTGCATGTGATCTTACAAGTCAGTGTTATACATGTTCTCAGTTTGATAGAGCATATTCTTTATTGGCTCAAGTTTCAATGAATTATGATCCTAACAACTTTGTAGAAGCTTTAGGCCATCCAAATTGGGAAGCAGCTATGAATGAAGAATATCGTTCATTATTGGCAAATGATACATGGGAACATGTTCCTCTTCCAAAGGGGTGAAAACTTGTTAGATGCAAATGGGTTTACAGAACCAAGTTTGGACCAGATGGAGAATTTGATAAACATAAAGCTCATCTTGTTGCTAAGGGGTTTTCACAAGTTTAAGGCATTGACTATATGGAAATCCTCTCCCCTGTTGCCAAAATGAACTCTATCCACTTTTTCTTTCCCTTGTTGCCTCTTTCAAATGCAAGGTCCATCAAATGGATGTTAAATCCACCTTCTTGTATGGGGAAATACCTGAAGAAATCTATATGGAAAAAGCTTTTGGGTTTATACAAAAAGACTCTAGCCTTGTATGTGGGCTTAAGAAATCCCTTTATGGTCCCAACCAAGCCCCTTGGGCTTGGTATGCCAAAATGGATAGCTTTCTTTTAGATATTGTCCTTTCAAGGTGTCATTCTCATAATAATGTATACACCAAGAAAGTGGGGAAGTTCGTTATCATTTTTGTTCTTTATGTTGATGATCTTATCCTTACTAGTAGTGATCCCAACCTTCTAAACCATGTGAAGTCCAGCCTTAAAAAGCAGTTGTAAATGAAAAACTTAGGACACTTGCATTATTTTCTTAGTCTTCAAGTCTTGCAGTCCAAAAAGGTATTTCCCTTTACTAGTACAATTATGCATGTGATATTCTACGCCACTTTTACATGGAAGACTATAAGGAAACCCCTTCTCCCTTTTAGTTTGGAGTCAAACTTTTAGTCACTTGTACTTCCCCTGATATTGATGCTACCTTATACCATCAACTTGTTGGAAAAATTTTATATCTAAACCATACCCATCCTGAAAATTCCTTTGTTGTTGGCCTTATTACTCGATTTATGCCAAAAACCACATGAAATTCATTGGAAAGCAGCTAAAATAATACTTCGTTATGTTCGAGGTACTGTTCAGTTTGGGATTCATTACAATGCAAGATAATCTCCTTTATTGGTTAGTTTCATTGATTCTGACTGGGCTGGTGATCCTAATGATCGGAAGTCTACTATAGGTTATGTCTTCACACTTGTTTCTAGACCTATTACATGGGCTTTCTAGAAACAAAGTGTCATTTCTCCTTCTTCAGCAGAGGCAGAGTATCGTACCACCATTGCAGCTGGTAAGGAAGGCTCTGTGGCTTCGTCAGGTGCTATTAGAGTTTGGTTTTCAGCAGGAGCATTCGACTACACTTTGGTGTGATAATCAAAATTACATTAAACTATGAAAATGTCTAGTCCAACATCAGCAAAGAAAACACATTGAAATACACATGCACTTCATCAAAAAGCTCATTCATGGCCATGTTCTTGAAGTGAAATATTGTTCAACCAATGATCAAGTTGGATACAACTTTACAAAGGCTCTCACATTGGGTAATTTTACTATAATTTGATTTATGGTTGGAGTTCGGGAAGTTGTCATTAACGAGGGATAGGCTCTAATTCCTCATTCCTTCTCTTATTGTGTCATATTTGTACATCCTTCAATCCTATCCCAAGTTGTTCTTAATGGGAGATGTTAGCATATTCCGACACATAGGAAATAATTAAGTATAACTTGGTCTAGTGTATAGTTATGTAAAGTGTATTTCTTTAGTATGTATGTTTTGTAACTTACAATTTGACGGCCATGATATGTTATAGACATGAAGTGATCTAACGGTTCATTATCTCCTTGGTATTACTAATAATTGATTCATGGCTTAACACCTAATTGGTCCATGATATCTGTTTAAAGAGCATGGAGGGTCATTTGTCTGGAATTGTTTATGAGAGAATGTGATGTAAATTTTCTTTATTTTGCATTAATAATATTTCCAAAAGTGGCCGTGTTGGCGCAGGTCATGGACTGTTTCCCTCAATGAGTATTTTAACCATGTTAAGATACTAGTGTATTGATCCGTGATCTATTTGTGAGCGGTTACCTTTGGTGTTCAATCTAAGGAACTTACGCTGTAAATTCCTACAAATAGTATGCTCCCTTAGACTCCTAAACCATCTTAATGTAGATTTTCTTAAGGTGGCGGGGAAAAGTTTCAGTTTTTGAGCATTATCTGTACAATTATAACTTCTACACAATATATAAAATTTTAATAAAAATGAATCCAGGTCTTCAGATGTCATGCCAGTGAAATGAGGTAAACATGACAAGGGAATGTTCTTCATATTGACATTCCTGGTAATGTCAAGGATTAAAAATTTGAAAGATTTTGGTTCATTGTTTTCCGAATTGTCAACTCTTCCTTATTCTCCTTCCATTTTTACTTCCCACACTTTAATATTTGTTGCAATTGGAGATGTCTTACTTGTAGAAGATGATGGTTTAGTCATTGGATTATCTGCAACATTCTGAGGTACTCTCTCCACATCAGTATGAACTTCCTCTACCACTGTCTCGATTTCTATTGATTTCTCCTCTATTATTACCACCAGAATATCCTCCTTTAGTGTTTTCCCTGCATAATGATTAGTAAAATTAGTGAAGGTTACAATTTAAGGAGCATATATATTTTCTGCGTTTTTAGATGAAATAAATCTACTTACAAAAATATAAGACAATTTAACTTTGAAGTGATCCCACCATAGTGGATGTGCAAGTTCTTACCTCTCACCTTACCGTCTTCTCTCCACCCTTAGGTCATCCTTAAATTACTCACATTCCATTAAACAAATCTATCACCATTTACTGCTCCCCAACAACGGGCAATTATATATATATGTGTGTGTGTGTGTGTGTGTGGGTGTGTGTATCTATATATGTATATATGTAATATATGTATATATACATATATACATACATATATATATATGTGTGTGTGTGTGGTATATATGTATATATATACATATATACATATATACATATATATCATATAATATATATATATATATATATATTATATATATGTATATATGTATATGTATATGTATTGTATATGTATATGTATATGTATATGTATATATATATGTATATATATATATATATATATATATTATATATATATATATATATATATATATATATATATATATATAACAATTTGCCTCAATGCTTAACTATTGACTAGGAAATCGTAATTATTAGCGCTGATGCACTATATGAGCTGACAATAGATAATTTTCATTGTCTACTCTATATAGTGTAGATTGTGAGTATTACAAGCTAACACTTCATTCTACAAATTGTAATTCATTTGGTCACATAATTAATGAAAAGACACATAATGCTTAAGAACTACAAACTGAATATTCTAAGTGGTAACGAGTTCCTCCATTTACCAGCTCATGAAATAAAAAGATGGATCTAACTTCGTTTCCTACAACTATTACTCATAATCAATTCATTGCATTTAAACAAGGCAATCAAAATCAGTACAAGAAATGTGAGTCTTCACTAATCACGCATATAGGTCAATGGTGAGACCTCAAGTTTTATCCTTCCTGTATTTCAAACAATCAATCATTAAATCTATAACTAAAATACAACTTGAACTAAGAAAGAATCACTCATAAAACAAAACTAAAACACTAAACCATTTAATAACTTAAGCAAAGGAAAACTTTCCTTGATGTCTTCTGTGGGCCGTTGCTGAGCTACCAAGGTAAGCTAAAGACTTACAGAGCTAAGAAGTAAAATAACACACTCATCTTAACAACTATTGCTCATATTATTAATGAAAATTAAGGATTACAATATCATCATTACAAATCTCAGAGTGCTCTGTTTCCAACCTAATCTCCCTTCTCAGATCTCTCTATAGACTAAGAGATTACCTACTAACCATTCAAGAAAAGGACTATAATTAACATAATAATTCGATGGGCCTCTCTTTTATAAAGAAGAGGGTTGTTACAATCAAAGTATAGAGATAATCATCAATCTATATAATGAAACTGAAATTAAATTTGTAACTTCATTCTCATGACATGAAGTGCATGAGGAGGAACTAGATCTCAGGTAACTAAGTAAAGGATATGTCTTCAACAACTTTGTTGGTTCCATCGGAGATTGTTTGCTTAAGAAAAAAGTATGGAGATGAAGTTTGGTATCAGAATCTGACAATAGACACTGGTATAAAAATAAAATAGTGGAATACTGGTACTAGAATTGAACATAGAATATGCATACTGGAGTTAAACGATAAAACATCTGGAGTAGTTTGCACTGGAATCAAACAGTGGATAAATTTGGTACTAGAATAAAAAAGTAAAATGGTTGAGATGAGCGCATTAGTCAAAATATTAGGCCACGGGTCAAGTTTCAGATGAGTGCACACATGTTAATAGAACAATAGCTGAGAACACAACTATTGGTCGATTACTGGATAGGTACACAAGTGGTTGACGAGCGTCGGATTGCTGAACAGGTACCAAACGAAATACCGGATCACTGAGATGCCTGAGTACCACAATGATAAATTGGGCAAGTACTAGAATGTTGAATTGGATGAGTACCAAAATGTTGAATGAGTCTGGAAAAGTAGGAAATATAGAGATATATGTGAACCAATCAGAGAAATTAGAGAGTAAAAGATCAAATAATGATATTTTTACTAGAAGAAAACATAGAAATTTCATTTTGAGATATAAATTACCTCATATAGACATCAGAAGGTTAAAATGGAATATACCTGGAGAAAATAAGAAAATAGTAGATAGATTCAAGGCAAAATCAGTCAAAAAGAGAGGTTAATTAGGGCATTATAAGAGTCAAAAGGAGACCCAACAAGTGGTATCATGGGAAGAACATTTTCATGAAGTGTTCCTTTGCGTAGATGTTGAAGATGCTAAAATTTGTTTACCAAACTAAAATTTTCTATTCATATCGTTCTTTACGAACATTGTGTGTACAAAGAAACTATTCATGGAAACAAAAACGATGGTTCCTCTATAGACAATGGAATAAATTGAGTATTTGAACATGGCCACATTCATGGAAATCAGAAATTTGCAGCATCTAGTTTATTTGGTGATAATAATATGCTTGTTGACATGGCAGGGAATTTTGCTGACTCTAGTGGCAATGTGGGCCCAAGCATTCCTGGGAGCAACTATATAGTGAATATCTTCACCCCACTGGATTTTTTTCATGTTCAATATCTTAGGGGAGAAGAGGTGTGTGATGTATTTTTTGTTTTGATAGGAGGTTTAGATGTGAATGGAATATATTAATTATTATGTTTTTCTTCTTTCATTGTTTTGCGCAAATCAAGGTTGGAAGGAATATTGGTGTAGAAACATAGGTGGGAGGAACAGAGAGTTTTTGTGTTCCTTGGGTAGGATTTTAGGCATCTGATGGTTTTTCTAATAGCAGTACGCTTGTTGGTATGCTTGACAATTTGTGACACCCAATTGCTAATGTCGTAACAAGCGTTTATGGAAGCAAGTGTGTAGACAAATTTTTTTATTAGTAGAGAATATATGCAGAATCCCTCTCATTAGACATGGCAGGTGGTTGAAGTGGATATATTTTCCTCGGATTTGTGCATTTAAATATGTGTTTGGCAATTTCTAAATGCATCTTTTAATTCATGTTTTTTGCAGACCAATATTCGAGTGAATAGTGCTCGAGAAGTAAATTCAGAACCAACGCAACCTTTGTCACTTGGTCAAGTTCAGCTGTGTCGATGTGATGGGCAAGAAAATGTATGTGTTTTGCCTCTTAAAGTTGCTAAGTTGTCATTTCTTATATGTTTCATTTTTTCATTATGGTTATAATTTATGTAAAAAAAATGAACCCAACTAGAACCAATATAAAAGAATGGATTCCCATGAATTTATAGAAAGAAATGTTCAATCTAATGCTCAAATCTAGCCAGTTGTTTCACATCATCCTCATTATAGATTGTTTTTTGCAGGGAAAGTGGAATTTCAACATCATTTAGGAGAGAGATGATTGAGGTGCATTAAAATTTTCAGTGTAGGATTCATAACTTGTTTCTTGTGGAAATGTGTCTAGTCTGCAATGAATCTTATCCAAGTATACAATTTGTGAGATGGCAGGAAGGGCCAATTTGTAAAAGATGCAAGGGTGAGAGAGGTGCTCACCATTTCTCTTGCTTTAGTAACATGGGTCACGGTGAGAAAGCTTAGGTCCCTAGATTTTTCACGTAGGTTGAAGAAATTATAATAGCATGATTCAATCCAATATTGCAAGTGAAACATACTCATGGTGGCCAATATAAATATAGTGGAAATAAGATTAGTTTTCGAAAAGATATCTTTGATTGCAAAGAAGCTTCCATGACATGTTGAGAAATTCGATTTTCTGATTGTTAGAAGACATGATGCTAAGTCGAAATATTATGAATGTCATGTCAAGATACAATGTGTGTTGGATGCATTGGTTTACAAATTACAGATGGATAAATGTTACAAGGATGTTGAAATCGATATGTGTTGGGCATGGAATCCCCCCAAGTCATGTTTTGGGGATTAAAGCCCAAGTTTTGACCAAATTCTTTTGTAAAAGCTCAACGAATTGTGGGCGTGGAGTGCGAAATAATAATAGAGTCACACGATTGTATGCCCTCATTTTTGTAAAGTAATGTTGGGTTAATACACCTACCCATGGTTCGTAGACCATGGGATTGTATAAATAGAGTGAGGATCTAAGTGTAGAATAGAGCATAGCGTAACTAATAAAAGGGAAGCATGTGAAGTCTAAGTGATCAAGTTGAAGTGTAAAGTGTGTCTTTGGGTCATAGAGTAGGAGAAGGCTTTGCAGCTAAGTGTGCAGAGGCCTAATAGTCCATAGCTGAGTGTGTGGACCCTTGCAGCTAAGTGTGTAGGGTAGGTCGAGTCTATAACCATTGGAAGAGTCAATAAAGATAAGTTTACCATATTTATGTGTATCTTTTCTTGTTTTAATGTATGATTGGGTATAATTAGCAAGTATACTGTTTATTTGCTATGCGAACTCATATGAATGATTTGTGTAAATAAATATAACATAAGACATCCAAGTACAAGAAGGTAATTAACTGGTATAGGAATATAAGTAAGGTCTCGGGTAATAGCGCAAAGTGCTGCTCTAGTAGCGCAAAATCTCCACAACCCCTAGTTAGGGTTACGCGAAGGCAATATATCAGGGCATGAGGAATAGGGAAGTGCGCGAAGTGACCTACTTGTAGGGACGAACAGTTGGACCAGTTGAACTTCTTAGACATCTCAAGGGTGCAAAAACCTAGTTCCAACACCCTCCCATAATACTTCAGGTGAGACCTCAGTCCACCCTCTGTAGACTGTTGCCAAAAGGGCCAGTAGTACCAGGATTTGTTTAGCTAATTAACTCCCAACCTAGGTTAGGCCCCAACAAACCAACAAATGCTTCCATTGTTGGAACTGGGATCTACATAGAGATGTTTGATGTCGTATAGGTGGAATCTGACAAAGAAATGAATTGAAGATTGGTTGGACAGGAAGATTCACGAGTTCACGGTGCAGGAAAATAGGAATCTGCGACTATCAAAGGAAGAGTGGTTAGAATACTACTTATATATATATATTTATATATATATATATCCACAAAATTTTCTTCGCATCCTTCCCCACTAAGTTATACGAGTGGATGGCGAAGCTAGAAGATAGCTAAGGAAGGTGTAAACACGATAGACCTATTGTGTGGACTCCAGAATTGGTGTGTAGACTGGAAGCATCAGAAGATAAGATTGTGCATGCTATTGATCACTGTCTCGATCAAATCATAGGAGGATTCATCACCAAACTCATAGTAGATACTTCAGTCAATTATAGCGAGGAAGAATGGAACTTTCTCAAAGGACCATGAGGTAAGTAATTTAAATCTTTGAACACTTGGATTAAGATGCTACTATGTGAAAAATGGGTTATGCAAATAAATTGATGTTTGGGGCTACGTGAAGTGGGAGAATCTACAGAAATGAAGGTAGCACAGAACTAGAAACTAGCCCCTTGATTTCACCTCTGTGAGGGGGCAAAGAAGAGCTCGTGAAGGTCTCACCAAGAAGTTCGATCAATATGATAAGACAGAGAATTCTATGCATACCACCCCCACTCACACAACCACCAATTTGACAATCTTCACCCCCGTCTTCACCCATACCACCTCCACCACCACCACAAAGCAGTATGGCAAGCACGATAAAGCTACCAGTGTTCAAGGGAGTAGGGAATGAAGATCCAGACCAGTTTTGGTTTGTGAAAAAAGCTGTATGGGAAGCAGAGGGATTCACAAATGAAAATATAAATAAGGCAACGTTGGTTACTTCTCTAAAAGATCACGCATTGACATGGTATATTAAGCATTCCAGTGACAATCCAAATGCGAGGATCACTGATATCCAAGCTACACTAAATAAAAAATTTAGCAAGCCAAAGTTAGAGACACAGTCGATCATTGGGTTCAAGGAAATCACAATGCTACTAGGTGAGACCCCTTGGGAGTTGGATCAAAGACTGAAGTGCACAATTCGCGAAGCTAACATGATGTTAACATATGTGCAACATCATGAAGGGTTTGTAGCATCATTAACGCCACATCTACAGAATGCACTGTCACAACAGAGGATAACCACTCAGGCCGAGGCCTTGAATGTCACAATGAGATTGCACAAGACCCTGATACAAGATCCCAACCTGGGAGTTCAACAGATTCATGCACAGTTCAAAAAATTGTGCCTTGTGATGTAGAGTTTGAAACAAGACAGGACAACTCGCTGAAAGATTCACAATGAGGTATGGTGCGTAAAATGCAAGGGTCAGGGGCACGACAAGGACCATTGCCTGATGTTTGTGAATTACCTTGCGAGAGGAGGGCCAATGTCATTAAGGCTGGAGACAAAAGCAGGACTGAGCGCGATGCCTACACTATGGTGCACAGTTTGTTAGATAGGAGAAAAGCATGCTACAAAAAACTGCCATCTATTACAGAAGTATACAGAGCATTCACAGTAGTTGTTATGTAATTTTTGTAGGTCAATGGGGCATGATGAGCACACCTATAGAATATATGAACTAATGATGGATCAAACTCCTACCTACAGATTTCAGTCCGAAACATGGCCCCTCGATCAAAATTCAGGAATGGTGCACACTGGATTTCAGGGGCGCAGACGAGGCTGAGGTGGAGGGGGACCAGGAAGAGGTTGCGAACAGCTGATATGTTATAATTGCGGAGGGCTAGGGCATTATGCCTATGATTGTAAGAATCCAACGTGACCATCATGCTTGTATTGTACGTTCTTTGATCATGAGATGGAGGATTGTCCCACACTGATAACAAGGTTGTGCTTTAAAGGAGCACAACAACCTCCCCCAAATTAGAACCTACAAATGATGAGGTCTGAGCCACGCGAAGAAGACCTTAATGTAAATATTATGCTTTAGAGTGGAATTACGAAAGGGGATAACAAAGGCAAGTAGCTTGAAGAAAGTACTTGGGTTCGCAAGGCTCCAACAAAGGAACCAGAATTTTATTTGAATCGTGCTAAGGAGACCTTCATGGAAGCTAAAAGGAGCTTCACTGATGCCTCCACTTCATGAAGTAAAGACAGAATGGAGTTGGAAATGGACCCATCGATGCTTACTACATTCTTGGAGACATGCATGAAGCTGCTGCGTGATAGCAAGGTTATAAAGGGGCTGCAAGAACTCATAACTAGATGCGCTAGGACTGCGCTAGGAGAACCACGCATAGTCCTGAAGCTCAGGAAGCACACAACATGAACAGGAAGGGAGATGTGATTGACCACACAAATTGGGGAATATGAGATGGACTAAGTGATTTTGGATCTAGGATTAGACACAAACATCCTACCAAAGTAGACATGGGAGTGCATGGGCAGGCCTGCGCTGCAATGGTCTCCTATCCAACTGTGAATGGAGAACCAACAAAAGAACCTACCTATGGGGAGATTGGAGGGAATCACAGTAGATATTGAAGGAGAAAGTGCACTAGTATATTTCGAAGTGATAGAGATTGTTGATGACAAAAATCCCTACCTCGTGCTATTAGGAATAGACTGGGACACTCACATGAATGGAGTGATAAATTTGAAGAGGCGAAAGATGATTTTTGAGAAAATGTCTTTATGCATAGTGGTACCTTTAGACCCTACATAAGGATCATGCTACACGGAGCTAGTCTGCACCTACGACAGCGACAATGATCTTGATTGCATCTATGAGATAACCATGTGGGAGCAAGATTGGATAAATCCAACCGCGGATGGCCGAATTCCATGGGTGCGTGAAAGCTCCTACACATTAGATTCTAACGAGGAGATAGAACAATCGTAGAACCAGTCACATGAGGTAACTATGCTCAACTATAACATGATGAGAGATCGTTGCACTGCGTAGCAACAAAGGTAAGAGATCTGCCTACGTATGATAGGTTAAGCGAGGTGGATGACTGCTTGAACATATTTGAAAGAGAAGTACCGCAACAACAACACTTGTATGCTTTGAAATGGGTACTATGAGCTATGCCTATAATGTGGTGGGGTATGGACCAAATAAGTTTTGAGGATTAGCGTGACTACAGAAGACTGATGTGCACACGATTTGGGAAACCTTCGATGCGATTAACAGACATGATTGTCCGACAAAATGGTCTGTGCACCCACCTATCTAGGTGGATACAGGCATATGGTGCGAAACCTGCATGAATTCACACAGTCCTTGTAGTAAGATACATGATCAGTAAGTAGGTGCAGACAAGGCAATTGCGTGAATGACCCTATTAGTTGGGACCACAAAGAATGGAAAGACCAAGTGCGCAAAAGGATATCTATGCAAAAACCTTTAACAAAGTACAGGAAGTGCTGAACAAGGTCCACAATGCGAAGTGGGCTGACTCAAACCTGCATGTACCACTAGTTCTATGGGCTTATAGGACTGCATGCAAGAACCTGACCGCATAGGCACCACTAAGGTTGGAGTATAAAGTGATTACTATAAGCCCTATACTACATGAAAATCTTAGACCATGGATGATAGCACCAGTAGATACGACAATTTACGGAACCTTGGAAGAAGAAATCTAACAGAGAAATGTTATGCTCCAAGAACTTGAGAAAGAAAGGGTGTGATTAAGGAAGAAAAGCGCTCTAGCATACGCAAAAGTCAAGAAGTTGAAGGACGAGATAAAGGAAGATTTTCTTGATAAAATGACCAGGGTGATAAGATAGGATGTGCATGATAACGCTGAAAAGTTTGAAGACTACTGCCGTGAATTGATCAGTCTGATGCCTTGGCTTGGACTGCACATTACTAAGGGAATCAACTAGGGTAGCGTGTTGCAGATGATAAAGTGCGCGACGCCGCTCGTAATAATAAAAAGTGGGTATTTTCCAAGAGAAGTGATGGATGATAGGATGAAACTCTATACAGGTGGTGCGACCACTTGACTAGCCGAGGGAAGTACAGTCATAGTGCTCCAGGTAGTTGAAAGGAAGCACAGGAATATAAATTATTTTGCCCAAGAACTGCACGATGTTGGAGCTTTGTGCAAAAGCAAAGAGTCACAAGGTTTGCAACCACACACGAGGGGCTACGCTGCCACACAGTTTGGCCACAAAATGACCATTGAAGTCACTATTCATGATGGGATGCTCAACTTGAGACCAAATGGAGCGGGTGGCAGGCATTTAAGATGTGATTTATGGGCAAGATTTGGAAAAATCTACTACCAAGGGAGCGTTAATGAATTGGATTTGCAGGAACGATCGAATTCAAATTCAAAAAGCATTATAAATTACAAAGGGCTACCCAGTAAGCAACACTTGGTCATTTGCGAATTGAGCTATTGAATAGAGTTGTGTTTGTTTTATGTCAAGCATTGATTAAGCCCTTGAGTTCGCGAGTGATAGATTTCTGGATGGACACGATGGCAACAGCTGAGGAAGTTATGAGAATAACAGAAATGACTTTCGAAGAGGCCGCATAGGCCCTGACTATGGGGGATGATCCAGAAGGTGCATAGATTATGGTAGAAATCCGGAAAGCACCGCGCATGCCAAGACCAAAGAAGGAAAAATAAGCGATGGTACCCATACGTGTGTCCCTGTGCAACCTGCTACGCACCAGGTTGTTGATGGAGGAGAAGGGGAAAGCCGTTACTATAGAAACAGATGAGGAAGTAGAAGACTTGGAGGACCTTATCATTGAAGAAGATGAGGATGAAATAATGTAAGAGGAAACTGAACCTACGCACCCTCCGAAAAAGTTGCCCACCTATGTCCCCCCGCAGAAAGGGATGGCTAAAGTTCCCAAGGACCTTGAAGAGACCAATAGCTTGCTCCAGACCCCACTCCTCCTAGAAAACATCAATTTTTAGGGTATGTACCTCAAACGGGTGCCGATCTTAAAAGTTGAAGATTTGGACCTCGCTGACCACGAAAAGTTCCCTCACCTTGAGAACTCGCACCTCATGAAGCCCAAGCAGAAAACTGTGGTGGGGGTTACAGAATTAGAGCCACAAAAGTGGTGGCGCAGAGTGGAAAAGGCCATACTACTCAACCTGCTCTAGGTGCATCATTTCCACCACACCCCAATAACGATTTTCATCATTAGGCAGTTGCTCTGTGAGGTGCATGATGGGTGTTTATGGCTGGAGGATCCCATCCCCATCATGAAAGACTTGATTCACCACATTATCTCGCTTCCATGCAAAGGATAAGACCCCTCAGACATGTCAGAGGTGAAGAGTACTGACTTGGCCATTGTGGAGGCCATGAAGAAGAAATACAAGTTGGCAAAGAAGAAAAGGGGCTACGCCATATCTAGCAACAATGATAAAGCAGTGAAAGTGGTGACCCAAATATTGGCCAGTAAAGTTATGCGCAAGTGTTGCACGAATGAGGTGCCTAATGCCAGTGGTAGTACTTACTGAATAGTGCGCGGAGGGGGTCTAATTTAACTAGTCTGAGTTCCTCTGCAAGGAATTCTTGGAGAATTTCCATGAAGATTAGGAATAAGGAAAAACGTTCCACTGTGCATGGCATTTGTTGTCCATAATTCTCATGGCAGGGGAATTGCCAGAAGATATTCAATTCCCCACAATTGAGAGGGATCTATTGGAGGCCATGAAGTATGCTTCGCTCTGGGCCACAAAGGATGCAAATAGGATCCACGATAGTAAGACATTCTAGGTGTCCATGGAGATGAACCTTAGAATGGGGATCAACTGCAAGCCGTAGTTATCACCCACTGTCTACAACAACTTGCAAAGTTTTTTGGAATTTAAATCAGACATCCACAACATATATATCAGAGTGTGTAAGGAATTGGCCAAGCAATGGAGAGAGCTACCCTTTGTAGCCACAAACAATGTAATATTTGATGTATTAGAGACATGGGAACTGCAGTGGTACGCTCCAGACATCACGAAGATAGAAAAGTCGATGGCGCACAGGAAGAAAGAGGAGGCCAAATTGCACATGCCACAATTGGAAAAGAAGTGAAGGAAGGAGGCAGTGATAGCAGAAGTGCGAGTGCCACAAGATGTTGCATAGACAACAACTGAACAAGAAAAGGTCACAATAGGATAGGAGGCATCCACAAAGGTGCGTGAGGGCCAAATTTCATGTGCACATGGGCAGGAAGCAGAGGAAGAAGAGGGAGGCACAGACACATAAACTGCGTCAACATAGTTGAAGCGCCAACACCCGAATGAGTGGATAGGGCCGCACAAGAAGGTCAAGGCATCAAAGTTGTCTATTGATCTGATCACCCTAACTAAGGGTGATTTGCACGACATCGGAGAGATAGTGCGCGATGTCACCTCTGAGGCCCTCCAAAATTTTATGTAGG
Source organism: Pinus taeda (assembly GCA_000404065.3). Lineage (NCBI taxonomy): Eukaryota > Viridiplantae > Streptophyta > Pinopsida > Pinales > Pinaceae > Pinus > Pinus taeda. The sequence continues at coordinate 236,614 of APFE031140274.1, forward strand.
AGAACTAGATTGTGTTGGGGGCCCTTAGAGCACAACTGTAGGAGTTGTAGGTGCGCACTTCTCAGGATACTACCCTTTCGACCAGCCTCGCAGTCAGAACAATGGTAGCAAAATAGATGTTGTGCGCTTGGGTGACAGATATCATAGTGCTGCCAGAAGGGGTACTAGTGACAACAAATGAGGCTGACAAGCATAAGATTAGTGTGTTGAAGGGTCTCGGGATCAACATGGTTTCACTCTCATGGGAGACATTATATGTTCTACATGATGGGGTAACTACAGAGCTGTTGGCTAAGGAGAGTTGCACACTACAAGTCCTCAATGAGCAGAAAATCAACATGGAACAGTTGAGCTTGCAGTGCGACGAAGTGGTATCATAGAATCAATAGCTGGTATAGGTACTAGATGAAGCTTGTCAAAGTGTCCTTGAACTAGCCATCCCAATAGATACACTAGCAAAGGTGCGCATCCATAGGCTAGCAGGAGGGGTGCGCAAGGCACGGGAGGAAATGACAAAGGTTCAGTTGGAGCTGAACCTTTAGATCACCGAGCTACAGTTAAAGGCACAACCATCCACCCCTTCAAAAGTCAGAGAACAACATGCCAATGCTATTATAGCGGGACTGGACGAGATCGACAGTGTAGTGTAAGACTATAGTAGCATATTGGAAGAGTCATTTGCGGTCCTGACAAATCTGCAGGAGGACCCCAACATCCAATGCTTAGAGACAGAGGTGCGAGAACTCCAACAGCAGTATGACAATGTCAAAGGAACTATGAAGGTGCTGGCCCTCACTTAGAGGCTTGCGTGGATGCAATAGGCCAAAGCACTGAAAGAACAAGTGGACGTAGAATGACACAAGGAAGCGGTCCTAAAGGTGTGTGTTCCACCTTGGATCAACGAGGCCTTCACAATCATAGCAGAAATTGAAGGCAAGCTCACACAAATGCATGGGATACAGGCACAGATGCAGAAAAGCAGTTCTGACATCAGAGTCTCAGAACAACGCGTACAATAGATCTAGTAGGTAGCAGCTCAGTGCACTATCGACCTTGCAGTAGTTCAAGCAGAGTTGGAAGGACTCCGCACAAATATCTTTGCATTGACAAAGTGACTTGAGGGTGAGTCATGATGTTTGTGTTGGGTGCCTATTGGGCATGGAATCCCCCCAAGGCATGTTTTGGGGCTTAAAGCCCAAGTTTTGACCAAATCCTTTTGTAAAAGCTCTGCAAATTATGGGTGCGGAGTGCGAAATCATAATAGAGTCACAGGGTTGTCCATCCTTATTTTTATAAATTAATGTCGGCTTAATAGACCTACCCATGGTCCACAAACCATGGGATTATATAAATAGAGCAAGGCTCTAAGTGTAGAAGAGAGCATAACATAACTAATAGAAGGGAAGCATGAGAAGTCTAAGTGATCGAGTTGAAGCGTAAAGTGTTCCTTTGGGCTGTAAAGTAGGAGAAGGCTCTACAACTAAGTACATAGAGGCCTAGTAGTCCGCAATTGAGTGCACGGACCCCTACAGCACAGTGTGCAGGGTAGGTCGAGTCTGTAACCATTGGAAGAATCAATAAAGAGAAGTTTACCATATTTCTGTGTATCTTTTTAATGTATGATTGGGTATAATTAGCAAGTATACTGTTTATTTGTTGCGCGAACTCATATGAATTTTTTGTGTAAATAAATATAACGTAAGACTTCCAAGTACTTGAAGGTAATTAACTGGTATAGGAAGATAAGTAAGATCTTGGGTAATAGTGCAGAGCACTACTCTAGTAGCGCTGAAGCTCCACAACCCCTTGTTAGGGCTACACAAAGGCAGTATATCAAGGCATGAGAAACAAGGAAGTGCACGAAGTGACTTGCACACAGGGATGAATAGTTGGACCAGATGAACCTCTCAGACATCTTAAGGGTGCAAAAACCTAGTTCCAGCACCCTCCCATACTACTTCGGGTGAGACCTCAGTCCTCGCTTCGTGGACTGTTGCCGAAAGGGCCAGTAGTATTGAGATTTGTTTGGCTAATTAACTCTGAACTTGGGTCAAGTCCCAACAAGCCAACAATATGTATTTTGTTGTTTCTCTCCAAGAATGACCAACTCATGTGTCTAGTAGGCAACAATATGTTGATACTAATATGGGTGAAATAGGGAGAGTTGATGAGGATATTGAAATTTTGGTGGCATGTGGTTTCCACTACCATCCATCATCGTTTCTTTCTCGCATGAGTAATGTGTGCAGGGAAGTGGAATGGATAAGAAGATTCATTGAAAATTTAGATCCTATAAGTGATGAAGTAGTGGAATTGATAGATATTGGCACATCCCCCTTCTGATGAATATAACACTAAAGGGTTTCCAGACATGGCCTTCCCAACTTTGTTTCCCATTGTTGATGTTTATTGGTCGCATACACATATTTGCAATGTTTAAATGCATTAATATGGTTTTCATCTACTTAGGTATTTTGGTGAAAAATTTGGAAGCCATCCTTGGTTCTTTCTTCTTGAAAATAATATGCATGGGACTGCACCTACACATGTTTAATAGTTGCATCAAAAACTTGGGGGTCTTCCTCACAATACATTGGTTGAGAAAACAATGTGTTTTGGTTGTTGTCTTAGGGATGCAAGGGCATATTAGATAATATGTCATTCTAAACTCACTGACATGATTAAGCAATTAGGATTCCCAACTTTGATTTTTATGTTGAGTGTGACTAACACTAAGTGGCCTAGCTTGCATTGTCTTAAGCCTTCAACCAGATGTTGTCATCCACAAAATGAAAATGTGAAATAAATTTAGAATGTTATTCAATACCCTGCATATAGTTTCTATGTACATGCAGCAATGATTTAATATATTTCATGAATTCATTGTTGAGAAATGTCTTGGAGCTAAACACTTCTAGTATAGGTTCATGGTTGTTTCTTTTTCCATATTGTTTATGGGTTTGGAATGATGTGGTTATAATTTTCATTTGTTTTTATATGCTAACTAATTTTATTTTATTTCGACAGGTATGAGTGGAAATGTAGGGGTTTAATGTACATCCACAGTTTCTGAATGCTTCTAGGAGCTCCAAATACAGAAAGACTAATTGTGACCAACCCTTTGAATGTTTATTAAGAAAATCTACTTTGATAAATATGTAAAAACTTTGAATACATCCAACATACATCGTCGTAATGTCATGGTTCCTCAAAGTTTCAATAATGACCCGTGCCTTTTGAAAACCTCATATATTTTTTAGTGAAATCCTAATGAATATTATGAGCATTTGGTCGATAGAGTGCAAAGACACACAAAATGCAGTGTTGATTTTTGTTTACAGGAAAAAGGGTTCAATCCTTTCATGTCATTATGATGCTCCATGGGAGGTGTTGTTTTTGGGAAAACTAGTATTCCTAAAGAATGCTAGCCCTCTAGGTTTGGGAGCTACCCTAGAAACAATAGTTTAAAGCAATTCAACGATTTCTTCTATGTGTAACAGATAAGATAAAGATAATGGAACCAACCTGGAACTTCTGTTTAATCCCTTGCTTGACCTCTCTCCCCTTTGACAGAGCCTGCAACTCCTCCCCGTACTTAACACACTTGGAGAGTACCTGCACAAGTACAACAACAAAGAACCGTCAAAGCATCGTGATCTATTACAACATAAACATTACTGAATCAGATATATAATGAACAAATGATAGCATTCACAAATGATAACATTCACAATTGCACAATCATATGGAAGAAAACTTGAGGAACTTTATTAATAGAAGGGAGAATTACAACCCAGTTGTCTGATCTAGCATCATCATCCCAGCTTCAATCCTTCTTCACCTCATGAAATAGCAAGATCACTCCAACAATATAATGCTCTTTCCTCGATTACAAACTATCAACACTTCCTTGCAATTCACAATATTCCAGCCTTCAGATCTCTTGAATTGGAGATCCATTTACAGATGTGTGTGAGGGTGCGATTCATCCATGGGGTTTGATTAGTGTCATTCCAGTTGTTACAATTGGTTCCACTTGGAGATTTCTTAGATCCCTTATTCATCCTTGGGTGAATTCAGAGAGGCAAGTGGCACAGGAGAAGTTTCTAGAAGATTCTATGAGCAACCACCTAGAAAATTTTCTCGTACATTTGTCCATCCTCATCCATCGCACCATATAGAAGGCCTAATCATTATGTATCGCACCTTGGCAGTCTACCACTCAGTATGCATCGCACTTTACTAGTGGACCAGTTAGTATGGTTTAATTTAGGCCATTTCTAGATGGTTTCTTAGGTGGAACTTTTGGGGAATGATGTATTCATATGACTATATGTGCCCAAACATGTCTATAACAGGTTGGGGTTGATGTGCCCAAATATGTCTATAACAGTTTCCCCCTAAATCATGAAGTCATAAATATTGATGTCGGGTGAAATTCTTTATCAGGAGGATCCGAAGTTTCGAAATGGAAGGTGACCTACATAAGTTACGATACAATACATCATCATAATATAATTTTCATGATCTAGCTCAGGTAGGCATCCCTATGCTTAGCTTTATAAATTAATTTCATGTACATAGATGAGATAGTCGTCTGCAGATATAGACTGGTGATTCTTCAGATATAGAGTCATCATCCATAGTTAGGATGACCATCTGTGTAGAGCCTTTGTACATTTGATGTTTTTATGTCCTTGAATATATCGCAGCCTGGATGGATGAAACTAGATCCGGGGTCTTCAAACTCAATCAGTCTTCTCTCGATGTACAAGTCAATCCATGTGAAGAGATGTTCTGAAGTCGAACATGGATAGACATCACCTTATTACCAACCAATGATGTAAGCTGCTAATAGACGTGAGAGGAATCATCAATGATGATAATGACCCTCAAGGTACTACAGTACAATTCACGTGGTGTGAATATATGATCCGACGTTGAACACCACGTAAAATATTTCGATCAAAGGCCATTGATGTCAACCTGTCGCCAGAAGTGAGAAAATTGCCATTGATGTATGCAATCTTCAAAGCACTGAAAGGGTTGTTTCTAATTCAATATCTTGGATAATGAGTTTATGTCGACAAGAAGTGACTCATTGTAGGAGGGACTTGATGTATCCCATATCTATGACATGAAACGAAGCAAATGATTTCTGGAGGTGAAAATGAAGTGACGACACAAGGTTTAGGAATGGAATTCATGAAAAAAAATGAAGGTTGGAGGTATTGTAGTGGATGAGACATTAACTGGATGGTGGTTTCTCAATTGCTTGACTTCTCTTGAACATGTCAGCAACACTGAGATGAATTGGTAGCGTTAACCCCAAAAGATGGATGGTATGAAAGACCAATGGTGAGATGACCAATGAACAGAATAACCCAACCCAACTCAACAATGGTGATGAAGTGAAAGTGTCATGTTCAAGAGTGACTTGCTACCATAAATTCTTCAAGTTTTCTCCCCCTTTTTCCCTAGTCATTGTTGTCTAGTACCTATTTATTTTTTGTCAAGCTTGAGGAGGATAACATATGCTTGTTCTATAATTCACCCTTCGATAAAACCTATCACTATATAATGTTTTAACGTGTCTAGCGACAGTGAACCTCGGTCTCGTCTAGATGGACAAGTTTGTCGCTATTTTTTTAACGAGTTTAATGACAAGGATAACTCGGTCCTTTTCATTTTTAGAGAGTTTGAAAAGGGACTAAAAGAAAAATCCATCAGTTCTTTTTCGTAAAATAATCCCTCAGGTCCAAAAAAGGATAAAATAATATAGGAGGGATGACATTTCCAATCACTTTAACAAGCTATAAAGGCCAAGCGCTCGACAATATTTTCATATTTAACGAGTTTGAAAAGGGTTTAAAGAGGACTCAATTGTGAGGAACGAGTGGTGTCTAGGGTATAAAATAGTTCCGGTGACTTTGGAACTTCTCAAAACATGATTATTTCTATGAAGAGGCTGGCTAATAAGACCACTCATCGCAATTGTTCCTCAAAAGGGTAAAACAACCAAGTGGAAGCGTATGATTAGCCAAAGGGATGGTGGTGATGAGATGTACACAAACAAGGTTCAAAAGGCTGATAGAATGGCAATCACAAAGGTTAGTTACTTGTAAATGGGTTCATTTTTGGCAAGCTTGAACCATGGGGAAATATGCTTGGATTCAGTTTCGTTTTTACACAAGCTCAAAACGAAAAAACCATGCTTGAAAATAGGTTTGCATGCCCCCAGCATGATGAGAGGGAGAGTCTCTTGTAACCATATTGAAGTCATCACGGTGAGGGAGGACGGTTATCCAACACCTCTTTGGGTTCATCCAGAATAGATAAAGGTGAATGCAGGATGGTTATCCAACACCTCTTTGGCTTGATCCAGAATAGACAAAGGTGAATGGTGTGTCAGACCAATCACATAACCTACAGGGAAACTTATGTTTACCATTAGGTGCATGCCCCCCAAGCTTCATTACATTCACCTAAGTAGACTGCTCATGGCTATCAGGTGGATGGAATGAAGGTTCCTTTACAAGATCAAGTGAAAGACTTGACTTGGAACTTTGCTCCATAGGTCCTTGTTTCATTTTTTAACGAGATTGAAACAAGACAAGGAATTCTTCTCAGATCCTTGGTTTCATTTTTTAACGAGGTTGACACAAGACAATGAACTATCCTCCACCTCCTTGATCACAACTCATAAGTGGTCATGAAGGAGAGATTTGGTTCCAATGCCCCCAATGCATAATGTACAACATCACTGAATTGATCGTCAGTCGATGTGGGTATGGAACAAGTTGCCACATAATTAACCCGTGGCGGGGATGATACCATTGGCATAAATGGACCATTTAGAGATGATGGTTGACTAGGAGCTATATTTTGACCGAGAAATGAAAGCTGGTCAATGGTGACAATCATGCCCTCATGCGAGAAACAAATTACTCAAAAGAGTGCTAAAACAATAGCTCCCATGTGATAAACATAGTCACACCCAAGAAGGAAATTGTAATCTAAAGGTCTTGGGACTACCATCACATTCAGATAAATGGTTTTTTCTCCCAACGTGATAGGTAACTGAGGAAGGATCCCTAACGTCAACTGGTTCCTTTGTTAAAGCCCAACAAATTCTGGGTAACTGGCACAAGTGGTGGCGAACCGAGTGCTTGCCAAGCAGTTGAGGAAAGGATACTCACTAATGCACCTTCATCTATAATAGTGCCAGGTACAATCATATTACAAACTTGTACTATGATCTGGAAAGGCATATAAGAAGGAAGGTAGGATCCTGCCAATTGATTCCAATCAAAGGAAGTAAGTAGACTACCTAGAGGGGGTGTCGTAGAAATGGGAGGATTAACCCCTTGAGTTACTAGAATTGGAGGGTTCTCCTCCTGTCTTTATGGAACAGGTGGATTTCCCCTAAGCTCATTTGGATCTGAAGAAATAAAAGGAACTTGAGCGGTATCATTTTCACTCTCTTCAGGAAAGGTACAATTAGCTAAAGGTGAAATCGGGTCAACTGCTACCTCGACCTATTGATTTTGGTCAGGCATATACTCATAGGATTCACTTTCAGAGAGAGTGGTTTTGACCGAAGGTTGATTTACGTCAGTCGGTTCATCACCTAGTGAAGGATTCAAGGAAAGTTTCCTGTAACCAGATGGAAGTCGCTGTGGTGAAGTAGGATGGTTATCCAACACTCTTTTGGCTTCATCCAAAAAGGGACAAAGGTGAAGGGCATGGTTACTTCACATAACCTACATAGAAACTTAAATTTTCTCCTCTGTCCGTGAACTTTACTATCACTAGTTGAAGGTGTGTTACCAACATGATCTCCAAAAGTTGATGACAAAAGATGTTGTGAACGGGGAGACCATTCTTTCAAGATCCAAGGAAGGTAAGGACAATCTTGATGAAGATGGTCTTCCATACAAATTATGCATGGAAATTTGGGTTTGGGAAGTCTAATGGGTGGATTTTCATTAGATGATGCATTCAAAGCAATGGTTGCTTGGTTGCCCCTTGCTGAATTGGCTTCTTCTTCTTCTTCTCCTTCCCTTTCTTCTTCTTCTCAACCACCTGGTTACTAGTATCACTACTTTCACTAAGAAAAGAGGAAGAAGGGGAGGGAGAAACAAACGAGGAAGAAGGCAAAGGGTTAATTTCAGGTTCAACTGGAGCTATACTCAATTGTGGAGAAATCACAGCATTTTGAACCATAGTGGTTGAAAATAGCCATACTGGCAGGCCAATGGTAATTCTCGGAAGGGGTAATGTAGCCATATAAGGAGCAATGTAGCCATGTAGAAAATTACAGTGCTTTTAAACAAAGAGCAAAGAGCACACCCTAGTGCATTTCTCTAAATCATATTTTCGCACACAAATCTAAAAATGATAAATGCAAATCCATGTATTTGTTTCCATTCTCCTTAATGTGAAAAAAATACAATAAGGAAAATTAAATTCAGCAAAGATCTGAAATATTTCATGCAAAACGACATTTTTGACAATTTATTCTTCAAAAGAGAAAGGAAGACTCCATGACACTTTTCAATTTTGAATAAAAATGCTTTCGACACTTTAAATATAAAAAAATCAGATCAAATACATGAAGAAAAGTTCAATCGATTATCAAAGGAAGGAAGAATTCTCGACACTTCTATTTTCGACACAAAATGACAATTACGACACTTTTTCCATCAAAGCGACAAATTGATTTAAACGACTTTTCGACAAAGGATTGTAAATGATGAACAAACACACAAAAACATTCACTAACCCTAATCTAATTGAGGCTGATTTACGTGATGTGAGTAGGCTTCAGTAAGTAGTCACTCTTCATATGCAGCAAAACAACTAAACGAAATTGAAAACAAGGTCAAAAACCTCCAATTTCTAGAATGGAAAAAGAGTTTAGTCTATCATAACACCTAGGCTCCACAGAAAAAGGGATGCATCACACTTTCCACACTCGAGAGGTGCGATGCATACTGGGTTATAGTGGAAGATAGTGCGATGGTCCAGGGAGTGCAATTGGAATGGGTTTTGGCTCAGATGTGCGATTGTTTTCAATGAGTTAAGCTGATTTTAATGAATAGTAAAGAGAAAGGTATGAAGGAATGTATTGGGAGGTTACTGAGCTACCAAAAAGGCATTTAGAATGCTTGTAAGTCAAATGTTTAATTCATAAACTAAACCAGAGATTGACTGAAGCAACTATTAGTGTCGGTATCTTCATTCCTCCATCAGTGATCAAAAATCTCTTATTGCATTGCATTTTAGGTGTCTCATCTAATCAGCTGCATTCCATTAGGAGAATGGATCATCTGATGGTAGTGCCATTTTATAAATTTTTCCCTCATGATCTTCACATGTTGGCCCATTTTCAAGTCATTTACAGTCATTTTTGTCTTTACATCTGCAAAAAGTCATTTTTAGGGTTTTAGGTCTCATTAGGTCTAGGGTTTGTCCTCAAGGTCTTGTAAAAGCTCAATAATGGTCAGCAGGTGCATGAGGAGGTCAACTAAAATCTCAGCGACAAAAAATTCAATAATCACATGCCCAGTGATTGATTTTTCCAGACTTTTTATGTTTTATGTATAAAATTTTATGTAATTTCATTTTTCCTATATGTAATAATTTCAAGATGAAACCCTAGTCACTTTTCCAAGCTCATGCATTCAAACCCCTACAAAAGAGTCAAAAAGTCAAAGCATTTAGTCCATCAGAGGAAAAAAAGAAAATCAAACTGCCAAAACATATTTTTAAAAAGCAAGAGAAAGAAAAACATTCCAAAATGGGTTTTATAAGTGAAAAATTAAAGTGATGGGAATATAAAGTAATTTTCATGTTGAAGAGCTCATTTATGTGCCAAGGAAGAAAAAACAAGTGCTAAATCGCAATTTGAGGCCAAAGGAGTGAATTTGCTGTAACTTGCAAAAATTCTTGAGGCGCAATACACCTGCATTAAGGCGCGGTCCACCTGGATGGCGCGGTGCATACAACGCAGGTTTTACACTAAAATTATAACTGGCACGATGCACCAGTGAGGTGCAGTGCACCTGTTAGAGGGCGCGACACATCTGCCTCCAAAGCCCGAACTCATTCAAATTGCCTCCCCCAAGCTCCAAACTTGCAAATTCTTCATTCCACAAGTAAGTTAACATCTCCATATTGCCATTGCAAGGGTTTTCATCAGTTTGCATGGTGTTTCAATAGGTAAAAAACAAAACCCTAGTTCCTTGCATAGTTGTATTAAGAAAGCTACCTAGGGTTTGCAAAATTACAGTTTTTGTTGTTAAATTCCCATCCTACCATTTTCACATCCCCTCACTATAATTTCATTCACCTCTTTTCTCCTTCCCTCTTTCACTTCCACCTACATATTTCCCTTATCCCCAAAACTGAAAACCCTAATCCCTAACCTCACTTCTCCCAAACCCTAATTAACATACCTACTCCATAAATATCATTCCTCAAAACCTGTCATTTCCAGAAACCCTACAAGTCGCATCCCAACCCCTCATTCACATTCCCTATCATCAAATCCCTATTATTTAGTAGCAAATACCTATTATCTCTATAAAATATCTTCATACTCATCTAAGAAACATCAAACAATGGAAAATTTGGAGTCAAATTCATCTTATGATAGAAATGAGGAAACAGTAACCGACTCCTCCAAAGAAATTCATGCACCAAGGAGACCTCACGAGGGTGGAAAACATATTTGGGACGAGCCCACTACACTTACTGAGTTGTTGGCTTGCCCAATTGCTATAGCATGCTTCAAACATCAATCCTGCTATCAATTTTGTGAGATGGTGGAAAGAGTCAAATACCATCATGAGCTGGCTAGATTGTTTGTCCTCCATCTTCACAATGGTTAGATCAATTTGGTAGGTGTTACATTCACTTTGACACCAGAATCTATAGTTGAAGCAACACGTATTCCAAATTTGGGTGAACAGTGGAACAAGAGACATCTGGTCGACAAAGAACATTATGAGCCTTATATCAAGGTTGGTTTTTAGAGGTAGATTTGTAGAGTTTTCCCTTTCAGGTATCTTCAGGATTTGCTCCATTGATGAAGCTCATAATTAAATATTTCAGTTGTGAAGGTAGATTTTCTCGCCTATATGCCTACCACATCAGATTATTGATGCATTTCACTAGGGTGAGGATGATGAACCTCCCCTGTTTCATATGCCGGAATATTGAGAAAATGACCACATTGGTGCAAAGGAAACATCCTCATTAGTAGTATAGCAACATCTATCACATTGCATTAATCAAGATTGTGGTTTTGCATCAGCTTAGCTTACTGAATGTTTCATGGGAGGATCTCATTTCACATGAGGTCTTCACAGGCTCTCAAGTACCCCCACTAGTTTATCATGAGGCAAGAGAGCCTTCACTCTAGCAAGAGATGCATGAGACTCAAACCACCTATGTGCCAATGTTTGTCACCTACCAAAAGGGCACAAGGAGATTGTTTGCAGAAGCAAAACGAGTATTATATCCACCAGGGGTGGAAGGGGTCTCATTTCCTTCAACAGAAAAACAGGTACAGGACAAGGATAAGTAGCCATTGCATGATGAGGGGCCTTCAAAAGGTCAAGAGAGAGATTTCATTCTCATTCAGGATGATGCCACCGATTTGGGCTCCCAAAGTTCAAAGCTTAAGGAGATCATTTAGGAACAACAATCTAACATTCATGACTTGTCTCTCAACCTAGAAAGATCCAAGTGGATAATCAACTATCTTAAGCAGAGGAACAAACAGTAAGAGGATCAAAAAACAATCATGGAGCTCCAAAACATAAGAGAAAACCAGCAAGCTGCCAAGAGGAGGAAAGTCATTTTGACACCACTTGAACAAGAAATTGATGCTAATCATGAATCTTGGCTTGAGAGGGTAAACATGAACTTGGAAAATATGGTGGATAAGGCCAACAAAGAGAAAAATATGTTGAGGCACATGGCCTATCACTACTTGGCGAGAATCAAAGTTTAAAAATCAAGAATTAGGTTTTTGAAGGCCAAGTTGAGGAAAGCTTTGAGGAAGAGGAAAGAAAAAGACAAGCTTAAGATTTTGGCTAAGGCCTCCTTAGCCCAACATAGCACTTGATGCAAGACACTTAGCTCAAATTTCAAGAAATTTTGGATACTTTTTGTCAATTTTGAAATTTTTGGAGCAAAACACAAGTTTTTCTGCCTGATGCACCGCGCCACCTGGCACGCGCTTTTGCTAGGGACCTCTTTTGGAGGAAAACTTAGCAATTTTGGATTCCTCAAGAAAAATATGAATTCCCACAAATGGCCAAGAAATTTTGTCAAGTTTTGAGCTTCCAAAAGGGTCAAAAACACCTCAAAAATGCTCTTTCTGCCCCTTTTTGGCCACACAGGAAGCAATGTTGGGAGAACTCACTAATGGAGGGGAAAATGGACTCCAAATTCAGAAATTCTACTTGTTATAGAAAGTAGATAGATAGACCTTTCCAACAATCCCACTTGGAGAAAATTTGGTGCATGGGAAGACTTTCAAAATCAGCTGCAAAAAGGCACGGTGCACAAGGACAGAGGCGCAATGCATAGCACAGAAAATTGACTTTTTTGCCCAAAAAACTCTGTTTTTTTGCCTAGTTTTTGCTCAGTTTTACTTTTCTCTCTCTCATAGTCAAACTCATGATGTAATTTGATGTAAATTGATGGAATTTGATGTAAATATGCTAAAATTTCCCTCATGGAGGTAGATACATCATGAAAAGGTAGTTTTGAACTGAATGAATCAGTTTCCTAGATTTTAGAGGCAAGTTGTTCCACTGCCTACTTTTCAGTTCTTAGTTTAGGTCTTGTTGGAACAAATCCTAAAATTATGAATTCGACCCCTAAAGCCTAGCATGAGTTGTTAGCTGTCTATATCTAGTACTTTTTCAGTCATTTGTCGAGGTTGGACTTTTGTGAAAGCTTTGAGCAACATTGTACATTCATCTCTGTAGTTTCGTAAAGGAATAGACCAGGGTTTGAAGCCTTTTGTGGGATTCTTGTGGACAATTTATTTGGTATAGTGTCTTCTTCTGTAATTCAAGTTTTACATGTGTTTATGTATGCCATTTTCTCTCTTTTTCAGTTGAACTAAATGAATCAAGGATAAAGGTAGAAATTATTGAAATTACAGTGCTCTACCTAGGGTTTGATTGGTTATTTATGTTTTCTACTATTTGAAGAGGATACACGAGACTCTCATGCCCTCTCCAGATCCTCACCAGTCCTAAAATTCTCCATCTCATTCAATTTTAAGTACTAAACCATTTGCATACCTCGCCCCACAGAAACCTCTACAATACTGAGTCCATTCCTTGGACCCAAATCTTCCTTTCACTTTTGAGCCAGAAAAACATTATCAAATTCAATCAAACTCCTTTGAGCATATGCCTAGCCTAAAATTAGTCTTTACATTAGTCATCTCAAGCTTTAGTGATCATATTTTCCTAATATTGACAAGGAGAGAGCCCTCTCCCAACCTGGTAGGGCTAGCTACCAGGTTAAGCATGGTTTGCTATTACCCTAGATTTTTCCTTTCTTAGCCTGAGGTAGATTTAGGCCCTAATAGTAGAATTCATCTACTATGAAATTGCAGAGAAAGAGCAGTTCGAAGGCTACCTAGATGACTTCAAGCTCTGTCTATAGTTTATAAAACTAACAATAATAACAAACAAACATTTGTTCTTCCCCAGTATGATCGCCAATTTGTTTCTAGGAAAACTAGTATTCCTAACGAATGCTAGCCCTCTAGGTTTGGTAGCTACCTTAGAAACAACAACTTAAAGCAATTCAATAATTTATTCTATGTGTAATAGATAAAAGAAAGATAATGGAACCAACCTGGAACTTCTGCTTGATCCCTTTCTTGACCTCTCTCCCCTTTGACAGAGCTTGCAACTCCTCCCCATACTTAACACGCTTGGAGAGTACCTGCAAAATAACAACAACAAAAAACCTTCAAAGCATCATGATCTATTACAACATAAACATTACAGAATCAGATATATAATGAACAAATGGCAGCATTCACAAATGATAACATTCACAATTGCACAATTGTATGGAAGAAAACTTGAAGAACTTTACTAATAGAAGGGGGAATTACAACCCAGTTGTCTGATCCAGCATCATCCTCCCAACTTCAATCCTTCTTCACCTCATGAAATAACAAAACCACTCCAACAATACAATGCTCTTTCCTCAATTACAAACTATCAACACTTCCTTGCAATTCACAATATTCTAGCCTTCAGATCTCTTGATTTGGAGATCCATTTATAGATGTGTTCAAGGGTGTGAGTCATCCATGGGGTTTGATTAGTGTCATTGCACTTGTTACAATTGGTTCCACTTGGAGATTTCTTAGATCGCTTATTCATCCTTGGGCAAATTCAGAGAGGCAAGTGGCACAAGAGAAGTTTCTAGAAGATTCTATGAGCAACCACCTAGCAAACTATCTCGGACATTTTTCCATCCTCGCCCATCGTACCCTATAGAAAGCCTAATCAGTATGCTTCACACCCTAGTAGTGTACCACTCAGTATGAATCGCACTTTGCAAGTGGAGTAGTCAGTATGGTTTAATTTAGGCCATTTATGGATGGTTTCTTAGGTGGAACGTTTGGGGAATGATGTATTTAGATGACTATGTTCCTTTAGGGCATGAAACAACTCTTTTAGGGGTTGATGAGCCCTAGTTTATCGACATATAAGTTTGGGGTTGATGTGCCCAAATATGTATATAACAGGTGTGTACTGAGTCTTCAATGTACATAGATGAAAAAGGGAGAAAGAAATATGAAGAAACATAAAATGATGCTTGTTTAAATGTCCACAATGTGGATCTTCGGACAATGTGGTGAGAAAATATCGATTGTCAAGCAGTTTTTTCTTGAAATGAAATGTTGAAATATATTGCAAAATATGCTTCAAAGGTAGAAATAAGATCTGAAAGCTATCATAAATTGTTGACAAGGGTTGCAAATGCATATGGATTTGATGCTCATGTGTTATATGCATATAGAAGTTTTCTTGTAGAAAGGATTATTGAGCATGACATTGGTGCACAAGAAACATGCCATGTGTTACTAAAGCTTCCTCTTATTGTGTGTAGTTGAAAATTTATTCCCTTTAATGTAGGCAAGAAAGTGTTCCAAATATTGTCGGTGCAATCTAATGAAATTTCATGGGAAAATAATTTTTTCTAGCTTTATCAAAATTGTGCTCATTTTCTAGAACATTTGTGTTTGATAGAAACAACAAGATCATGGAGTTATGATGGAAAACATAGGCAAGAACCAAAGTGAATGCGTAATTTTCATGTTATTGTTCGTGTGTGGTTGTGGTTATATGCTATTTGAAATTAGGAGTCATAATATTTCAAAACATTTTGCTGGAGTGAGTTGATTTTTCATAAGTCGTTTCACGGTATTGCTTCAAATATAGGAATTTCAAGTTAAATTATCACTGAGAAATAGAGGAGTCTAAGATATCATGTGTGGCATGTTGATCAAGGATATTTTCCAGATGAGAGTGATGAGGATTATCTTGAATCCCTTGTTCATGGAGATAATCTTGATAGATATCTCGAAGAGTGGAAGATTCTTCCCTGTATTTTTCCTCCAAGAAGTGTGACCATTTCCAATATTGACAATGTTAGAAAAAGGGACGATGATATTCATTATAATTGGTAGGAAATAATGGTGCCAAATAAAATTGTAGAACAGGCTATTAATTTTATAAAACATATTTAGATAACTGATGTTGTTAATGGTGACTCAATTAGGGAGAAAATAGTGCCACCTTTCTCTTTATACGAGAAATAACAAGTTTCTTTTGCAATAATTTTATGCCACTTTATTGATGCTGAAATCAATGATGATTTGAAAATGATTATTCAAGGAACCATTAGAACTAGGAAGTCTTCTCTTATTCATTGTATTTCTCATGCTCTTTCTACTTCTGCAACAGGTGGAAAAATTCCACTATTGTTGCATGCTCCTATTGGTATTCATGTTTCAATATACATGGAAAAACAATACACTCATCTTTAAAATATCCTATAAAATATATGAAACCATTGAATGGGAAAGCTCTAAAAACATTTCAAGAATAAATGAGCCACATTCGTTATGTTCTAATAGATGAGATGAGATTTACATGTATGAGGTTGTTTATATAGAGAGATTCACATTTGCGAGAGGCCTTTCTTGAAAATAAGGACTCTCCTTTTGGTGGGAGGTCAATGATTCTTGTGGGTGACCTTGGGTAGGTTCCTCTTGTCAAGGATAAACCTTTTTATGCAAGCATAACAATAGGGCAGGTATTGTCAAAAAGCTTCAATATTGTTGTCACTTTGGATAAAATATTGAGGAAAGGATGAGATCATCCTAGAAAAGCATATTTTCACAACCTTTTAAACAATATCAGAAATTCATATCCCACTCTTCATGATTGAGATATTATCATGTCATGTGTTGACAATTGCATACATCCAAAGGAGAATAGTTTATTTTATTCTTCATTTTACTTGTTTGCAATAAATAATTTGTTCGGCTTGCATAATTGGAAGATGAATAAATAATTTAATTGTCTAATTGCAAGGTGTGTTACAGAGTGGACCAGAAGAACAAAAATAGTTGATAGCGATGATGATGTGTTGGAGCATGAAGTGTTGTTATGTCATGGAGAGCATGTAATTTTGACATATAGATTGTGGGTTGAAGTAGGGCCGGTAAATGGTGCACTTCGATATGTAGAAGATTTCTATATTTGTTGGTTTGAAGTCGTATGAAGTTCCAACATTTGCTACAATGATTTTTTAGAAGTACATAGGTGTTCCATTTGATATAAATTGTCCAAACCTTGTGCCTATAACACTTGTTGTTAGAGTCAGTCTTGAACAAATGAATTTAAAAATGGTGTGGATGTTTAGTATACACAATTTACAGGGGATTAACTTACAACAAGCCATTGTTGACATTTACAACTATATCAAGAGGAAAACCATTGGATGGTTTATGGATTTCACCACCTTTTCATTTTCAACATTTTTCTAAAATGCAAAACAATGCATATGTCACTTATGAAGAAAGAGGAGGAATTATTACATATTTATTTAATTTAATTAAAATATTATATCGAAAATATAATTGCATGGCTTGGCAGAAAATATATTTCTTGGAAAGAAGGTGTATTATGAAGGAGAACAATTAGGTGCATTGTTGTTTGAATAGCAGGATTCACATTCAAAGATATATTAAATCACACAAGAAATAACAATATGCTTTGATAGATAGAATAAAGTGCAAGATATGCTAACAAGTGTTGAACATAATATCGCTATATATAGGAAGAGTTAGACATGAATAAAGTTAACAGATGAGTAGGAAATACATGGACTAACAAAATAAATTGAAGACATAAAATCTATGTGATAGCTAAATACTCATTCAACTCAGGGTTTTGTTTACAAAAATCTTTTACTTCAACAATTGACTGGGGAAATGAAAATTTTGTTCCAAAAATATATTTGCATGTGATGATAGAAAAAATTACTTGAAAAGAACTTATGATGAAAACATTAATGATTAAGTGAATTGTAGTTTCAATAAAAGGGGTCAAAATGAAATATATATGCAATCAGAGAATAGACAACAATTTGTTTTGGAAGAAAGAAATAAACAACAAGATATGTTGAGAAGTGTTGAAACAAATATACTTGTATTCAACCATAGATATACACTAGTAGAGTTAAAAAATGAGTAGAAGATATATCTATTAAGAGGTAAAAGTCATGATAACAAAACAATGTGGTGGCTCTGGCCACAATGAAGTCATACTTGTGTTCTATAGAAAGTTTTTACTTGAAAATTCATGTTGAAATACAAATATTGTTCCAGAAATATATTTGCATGTACTACTAGAAATATATTACATGAAAAGGATTTATGTTCAAAATGAGAGTGATAACAATTTCCTTTGAGAGGGAAAAAAAAAAGTCTAACATATGCTAAGAAGTGTTTAAGAGAATATCCTCATATTTTTTGAGAGAATAACATGGATAAAGTTAAGAGTTGGGTAGTTAATACATGCATTAACAAATTAAAGCCTACGATAGGAAATTGACGTCACTGGTCAATACACATTCAACTCTGATTTTTGTGCTACAAAAGATTTCTCTTAAACAAATTGATTGGGAAATACAAGTCTTGTTGCAAAAATATGTTTGCATGAAATGGGAGAAATAAATAACTTGAAAAGAAGCTATCTTGAAAACATGATAAATTTAGTGTGCTATAGTTACAATACCACGGCTCACTACTAGAGAGATATGCAATTAGAGAACACAAACCAATTTGATTTGACAGAGGAAAACAAATGTCACATATCCTAACAAAGTTTAAGAGAACGTGGTAATATTCAATCTTAGATAGAAATAAATAAAGTTAATAATTGAACACTAGATACATCAATTTAAAAATGAAAGAGATGACAGGGAATCAATGCCATAGGTCAATACACATTCAACTACGAGTTTAATTTTTCAAAAAACTTTGACTTTAAAAAGTGCTTGGGAAATACAAGTGATGTTCAAAAAAGATATTTGCATGTAAACCTAGAAATATAGAGCTTGAAAATAAACTTTGTTGAGAATGATAGCAGTTTAGTGTATTATAGTTTCAATACCAAGCTTGGACTTCAAATAGTTATGAAATCACAAGGAAAAAAGGAAATTGATTTGAGCAACAAAATAAGGTGTGGCATATCCCAAAAATTGTTGAGTAAAATATGCCAATATTGAGCCATAAATAAACTTGAGTAAACTTAACAACTGAAGAGAAGCTACATCCATCAAGAAATTAATTTGATCAGAGGAAATGAATGTGGAGCACAACATGAATTCAATTCCATGTTTTCCTCCTCAAAATGATTTGAGTTCAAAAAATACTAAATAAAATAAAAGTCTTGAACTTCACCAACATATGGACCCTTACTCCAATGTAAGAGGCCATATAAATATAAATGAATAAAAGGAAAGTTTGTTCAATTGTATGGAACGATAAAATCTATAAAGTTTGTCTACAAAAAGCAGAATTCTTGCTTTGAAATTTTAATTCTTTTGGAAAGGATTTTGTGTGGGGAAATTTTGCAGATCGTTCAACCTTCCTCCTCCTCATTGGAGTCTTCTTTGTCCATGTTGAGAAAATGTGGTGTGTTTTCCTTGATGTAGATAGCCCAATATGAGTACAACTGAGAAATTGTTGAGAAGTGGATAAGATGAAAATGAGCGATATTCACATTGCACATAGATATGAAATTATGTACAACTATTTTCCATTTTTCTTATATTTGATTGTAAATTTGGAAATCAAATTGATTTGCTTGAAGGGAAATTGTAAAAATCTCTTCAATTTTTCTTTATTCCAGGTTTTGAGGTTGTCTATGAGTTTCTGGTCTTTTGTGGCATTGTATTTGAAATTATGTTCCATTGACCTGGGTTTTGCATTTTTTAATGGTTTGGATCATGAAAAATCGAATTCCTCTATTAAATTTGTCCCCATCTCCCATAGTGACAGACAATTTTCAGCGGCTCTTTGGATGTATTCTTTCATTTATTTGGCCTCATATTTTCATTGAATTGAAGAAGCAAACATTAGTATTTTATCCATTTTAGAGACTTCTGAGATGCTTTCATGTTGGAGTTGTGTTTCCCATTCAAGAATGGATGTAAATGTTTCTTTCATGTACTTGTATTCTTCCACCAAAGATTATATTCTCTTTTCAAGATCCAACTTTTGTTGATAGAATCTGCAAATTTTATCCTTTTGTTTATAAAACTTAGCCTAGTCTTTCCTCAATATTTGGCTAGCTTGTATTGCTTGCACCTCAAAAATCTCCAAACTCTTTTCTATTTCACGACTTTGAATTGATTGAAACTTAAGAGTTTCAATTTCTTCCTTCATTACTGTCATCATGGTTAGAATATTGTTGTCACATTTTTCTTTCAATAATATAATTTGTTGTGCATGTGCCTTTTTTTATTTGTTGGATACCTATGGAGTGCTTAAGCTTCAATTCATTCCATGCATTTTGGTACTGATTTTGCAAGTTTTGTATTTCAATGGTGAACCAAACTACAAGCATTGTGGAATGGTTTTTCCAACATTCTTCATTGAATGCTTTGATTTTCTATATTTCACTTTTTAGGTAGTTTATCTTCTGAGGATTATTATTGTAGGTGGTGGAAAGTTCACCAACATGTATATATATATTTGACAAAGGCTCCTAGAGATTGGGAGGATTCTTTAGCTTTTTCCTCAACTTTTCGTATTCCTTTTGAAATGGTTGCAAAACTTTCAAACTTTCTTTTCTTTTCTCTTTTGACAACTAAATTTTTTTTAGCATTAAAGTAATACTCCATCGAGGATGGAACACTTTCACAAACAATTTCTACTTCAGTGATAGGATTAAATAAACAATAATCGAGAAGGTTTTTTGTTGAAATTGAATTCATGGATGTGTCATAACAAGTCAGTGGAATATATATATTGGTTCTTTTTTCTTGTTGCTCAAGAAAATCCTTTTCTCTACCATAGAAAGTGGTCAATGTTGATAGAGGGATCCTAGTAATTTTCTCTCTTTATTTGTATCAATATGCATATATTTTAGCTCCTCATTCATTTTCATTGACTGTGTATGTGCCTTGTTAGTGTCATCTCAGCAATCAACCATAGTGGCACTGGCACCAAAGGAGCTATGTTTTTTTGTTACATGTTCTTTCTTTACTCTCTATTATTTATGACCTTTGACTTTTTTCCTCCTTTCACCCTATTGGTCTATGTTGATATCTAACTCTTTTTGTGTAAGAGTGTTTTGTCTTGTTGTGCTTGTCTCTGGAGCTATAAAACAAACATCAGGAAAATTTTCAACTTGGGATTCTTCTATTTTTGGAGAAGAGGAAATAGGGTCTAAAATAATGTCATTGGAATTGTATTTCAGAATCTCAACATATTTGATCTCTTCAATTGCAGTATTAGTAAGAAGATTCTTCTGGTTAAGGAAGTTCTCATAACCTTTTTTCTAAACTCTTGCAATTTACTTCTATCCTCCATACTCAATAGTTTCCCTCTTTCAAAACCTTGGTGAAAGTTATCAATATTAATGAAAATTTCATCAAAAAGAGGTTGTTGGTGTGTGTTGGTTTTGATATAACTGAAAACCCTATAATGATCATTCATGATTCATCGAGGGTTATATTCATGAAGGGGAAGTCAATAAAGAAAAACAAGGTTGAGCTCTTCAACCTTCTTATATGCATGTCCTCGGTCCTTGAGCCATACTTTTCCAAAGTTAATTGGGAAATTCTGCCAGATTTTCTTCTGAAGTTTCCTCAACTTATGAGCTTGACAATTCAATGTACTTTGATTGTCTACATCTCTTAAGGAAATACTCTTTGGAATAAATATAGGAAGAAGATGAGTGCCAACTTCAATTCTATAGACTTTGATATATGTGAATCATTCTTCTAGGAACCAGTGTTGAGATTTTATGTTTCACAAAGTAGGAAAAAATCTCTAATGTGTGACAACAATAGGATTTGTTGCTATATTAGCTCCAGGTAGTTGGGAAAGAGTTAATGTATCCTATATTTGTTGTGAGAGGATTTATAAGTCAGTTAGATTCTCTTGGCTATAAAATTCATGCCCGTACAGATATTGGTGAGTGAGAGTTTGTGAGGAAAATGATTATTTTGTAATCTCCTGATTAATAATATGATTGTCGATGCCTATGTGTGGTGGACGTAGCCCAGATTGGTTAGATGAACCATGTTAAACTTCTGTGTTTTTTGTGATGTGTTTATTTGTTGTGTATATTGTTTATCTTGCTGCGCACTATTAGATTAACAATTGGTATCAGAGCTGCGCAGCGGAGGAGTGGCGGGCCCAAGTTTGGCATAGACTGTTTGTGTGCTGGCCGAGTTGGTATGCGTTTGCAGAACTGTGCGTTGAACTGTTTAATTGCGTTGCAAAATTGTTGAACTGTTGAACTGCATTGAAGTGCGTATTCCGAGGTGCGTATGTGACCTGTGTGTCTGCAAACAATTGCTGGTGGAGGTATTACCTGCGTGGAGGTGAGTCGGCCAACATACCAGTGCCTGCGTGGAGGTATTACCAGCGCGCTGACCAGAGAAGCAACACTACTACGTGGAGGTATTAAAAACCCAGGATTTTGCAGACCTACTTGTTAATGCTGATGCATGGACATGCGTGTTAATGCGGGTGCGTATAGATTGCTGAGCTTGCGTGGAGGTGCGTATAGACATTCAATTGGCTGCTTGTGCGTTGAATGGCGGTAGCGTATTTCTGTGCCAATAACTAGAATGGAGGTAGCATTTTATTTTTTCTGTATGGATTTTTATTGAGTACAGGGTTTAGAGATGCGCCAGCCAGATTTTAGTTTCTGTTTAATGGGATTTCATGCGCTGAATTATATATAGCCACATCTTCCATGATAGTGAATAGAAACCGGTAGCATATTTTTGTGCCAATAACCAGAACTCTAGTCGCCCACTGTTCATTACTAAGTAAATTGTCTCATGTTTTGACTTAAGGCATAGGCGTTTGTTTTTTTTTTATATTAAAAATTTCCAAATGTACTGTAATTTTCACAACAAAAAAACAATTTTTTTTTTAAAAGCAAAGGCAGTAAGGCATAGGGGTTTTTTGAGATTAAATTCTTTTATTTAAAATTTGGCTTTGGAGATTGTTGTTTCTTGGTTGATACAAGATGGCGAAAACTCAGAGTGCCTGGTTTGAAATCGAGAAGTTTAATGGCAAAAATAATTTCGAGATATGGAAGCTGAAGATGTATGATCTACTTGTCCAACATGGTGTGGCAAAGGCGTTGTTGGGAAAATCCAAACAGCCTTACAACATCACAGATAATGAGTGGGCCGAGATGGATGAAAGAGCAATAAGTGCTATTCAACTATGTTTGGTGGATGATGTCATGTTTAATATCGTGTCAGAGACAACAACTGCTGGGTTGTGGATGAAACTGGAGAAACTGTACATGACCAAATCCTTAACCAATAGGATTCTCCTGAAGCGACAGTTGTACAGTTTGTGAATGAAGGAAGGTACATCGATTGCTGATCATTTAAATGCTTTTAATACTCTTCTGGTGCAATTACAAAGTATAGAAGTAAAAATTCAATCCGAGGATAAATCTATTACTTTATTGTGCTCGTTGCCCGAGTCATGGGATCATTTTGTTACTTCTATAAGTCTTAGTTCATCAGAAATTATTGAGTTTGATGATGTAGTTGCATCTTTATTATCGGAAGAAAAAAGGAGAAGGTCGCATTCAAAAACCTCTACATCAAAAGCTATGATGGTTAGAGGTCGTTCGAAAGAAAGACGCTCCAGTAGGCCGAGCGACTCATGTTCAAAGTTCAAAGGGAAGAAGAGTAAGGTAAAGTGTTGGTTTTGCGGAAAATCGGGGCATTTAAAGAAGGACTGCTAGAAGCGACAACAACAAACTTCTAAAGCAGATTATTTGATAGAGAAGAAGGAGGCAAATACGACAGATACAGGTTCGGCATCTGGTTCAGGTATGAGTGATGAAGTATTATCAGTTAATGTGTCAAATCATGATCAACATTGGTTGTTAGATTCCGGTGCATCAAACCACATGTGTATTCATAAAGAATGGTTTAAGACATATAAATCAATTAATGATGGAGTTGTGTACATGGGTAATGATGTAACATGTAATATTGTGGGAATTGGGAGTATACAACTGCAAATGTTTGATGGGACAACCAAAATGTTAACTGATGTGAGACATGTACCAGATTTAAGGAAAAGTTTGATTTCATTAGGAGCACTTGATTCAAATGGATATAAAACTGTAATTCAAGGTGGAGTAATGAAAATTTACAAAGGTATTTTACTAGTTATGAAAGCTAAGAAGGTAGGAAATCTATTTCAGTTAGAAAGAGGTACAGGGTCATATTATGTATCTACAATGTCTGAACATGATAGTAGTTCCATTCACTTATGGCATCAAAGATTGGGGCATATGAGTGAAAGAGGGTTAAAAATTTTGGTTGATCGCAAGTTACTTCCAAATTTAAAGTCTGGAAAGTTAGATTTCTATAAGCATTGTCTGTTTGGAAAACAAAGTAAACAAAATTTTAAAATAGGCAAACATACTAGTAAAGAAATGCTCGACTATATCCATTCAGATGTTTGGGGTCCAGCCCCTACAACCACATATGGTGGCTCGTCATATTTTGTATCATTTATTGATGACTTTTCTAGGAAAGTGTGGGTCTACATGTTGAAAAGGAACTTTGATGTTTTTTTGTTTTTCAAGCAGTTTAGAGCATTGGTAGAAAACAACACTGGTAGAACAATAAAATGTTTAAGAACTAACAATGGTGGAGAGTTTACTTCCAAGGAGTTTGACAGCTATTGCAAGGATGTAGGGATCGAGAGACATAAGACCACGGTTTATACTCCTTAGCAAAATGGAGTTGTTGAACGCATGAATAGGACTCTTCTAGAGAGATCAAGGAGTATGCTGAGTAACGCTGGGTTGCAAAAGGAGTTGTGGACGGAAGCGGTGGCAACAACTTGTTATGTGATAAAATGATCTCCATCAACGGTGATAGGCTGCAAGATTCCTCAAGAGGTATGGAAAGGTCACCCTTGTGACTATTCTAAACTCAGAGTGTTTGGTTGTGATGCATATGCTCTAGTGCCTAAACATCAACGAACTAAATTAGATCCAAAGTCTAAAAGGTATATCTTAGTTGGGTATGGTGTTGGAACAAAGGGATATAGATTGTGGGATCCTACTACCCGCAAAATCATCATCGACAGAGATTTAAAGTTTAATGAATCCTCTCTTGTACAGTTAAATATAGATAATAGATTGAAACAGGATGATGTATTTGACTTTCAGTACATTCAGTTTGATAGCATTTCTAACGATAGTCATGATGACCATAGTTCAGATACTAGTCATGAACATGTTTCAGAATCAGAACATGAACGGGGTTCAGGTTTAGATCATGAACAGGTCTTAGATACTGATCAGCAAGAAGTTCCTACAGGTGGTAGTCAGCCAATCGTGGAAGCGCCAGAAACATCCTTAAGGAGCTCGACAAGAATCAAATGACCACCGAGAAGGTATGATGATTATGTTACTTCAGTTGCATTTACTGCTAATGACAATGAACCTCACTGCTATCAGGAAGCAATAGAAGGTTCGAAGAGTGACAAGTGGAAAGCAACCATGAAGGATGAAATGATGGCTTTAGGTAAGAATGGCACATGGGATCTGGTTGAGCTTCCGAAAGACAGGAAAACTGTAGGGTGTAAATGGGTTTTCAAGCTGAAACGGGGTGTGAATGATACGAAAGACAGGTACAAAGCGCAACTGGTTGCAAAAGGGTTTTCTCAGAAAGCCGGTATTGACTTTCATGAGATTTTTTCGCTAGTGGTTAAAATTGTTTCAATTAGATTTGTGTTAGCATTAGTGGCTTTTCTTGATTTAGAGTTGCAGCAATTAGATGTTAAGACTGCATTTCTACATGGATACTTAGATGAGGAAATTTATATGGAACAACCGAAAGGGTTTGTTCAGCATCGCAATGAGAAATTTGTCTGCAGTCTCAAGAAGTCATTATATGGCTTGAAGCAGTCGCCTCAGCAATGGTATAAGAAGTTTGATTCTTTCATGTTGAGTCATAAATATGTTAGAAGTGAATATGAACATTGTGTTTATTTTAAGCAATTAAATAATGGCATATTCATTATCTTAGTATTGTATGTTGACGATATGCTTTTAGCAAGAAAAAGCACAGAAGAAATCAACAGGTTGAAGTCTCAGATGGCAAGGACATTTGATATGAAAGATCTAGGAGCAGCAAGACAAATTTTGGGCATGGAGATTTTCAGAGACAGGAGCAATGGTAAGCTATGGCTATCACAACAGAAGTATATTGAGAAGATACTTTTGAGGTTTGGTATGAACAATGTGAAGCCTGTGTCAGTCCCTTTCGCTTCTCATTTCAAGCTTTCTTCGAGTTTATGTCCTAATATAGATGAATAAAAGGATTATATGTCTCGAATTCCATATGCTAATGTAGTAGGGTGTTTAATGTATGCGATGGTTTGTAATCAACCATATCTTTCACATGCAGTTGGGGTTGTCAGCAGGTATATGGCAAATTCGGGTAAAGAAAACTGGTCAACGGTGAAATGGGTGCTTCAGTATTTGAGAGGCACAAGTAGTTATTGTATCACTTACAATAAGAGTAGTGAATTTGTTTGCAGGTATGTTGATTCTGATTTTGCAGGTGATTTGGATAAGAGAAGGTCAACTTCAGGGTATGTCTTTACTTTTGCAGGTGGAGCTATTAGCTAGATGTCAAAGCTACAGAACATTGTTGATTTATCCACTACTGAGGCAGAATACATTACTGCTTCTCATGCTTGCAAAGAAGCTATTTGGTTGAAAGGTTTGTTTGGTGAATTTGGTAGGTTGTAGGACAACATCAAGTTATTTTGTGATAGTCAAAGTGCAATACATTTGGCTAAGAATCCGGCCTATCATAGTAAATCAAAGCATATACCGATCAAGTACCATTTTGTAAGACAGGTTATCACTGAAAGAGGAGTCTCTCTTGAAAAGGTGCATACAAAGGAGAATTTTGCAGACATGTTCATGAAACCAGTTTTGTTAGAGAAGCTACATTGGTGTTTGGCTTCTCTTGGCTTGCAAAAGAGATAAAATAATAAACAAACAGGGTATCAGGCTAATTGTTATCAAGGTGGAGATTGTTGAGATTTTCTGTTTCACAAAGTAGGCAAAAATATCTAATGTGTGACAACAATAGGATTTGTTGCTATATTAGCTCCAGATAGTTGGGAAAGAGTTAATGTATCCTATATTTATTGTGAGAGGATTTATGAGTCAGTTAGATTCTCTTGGCTATAAAATTCATGCTCATACAGATATTGGTGAGTGAGAGTTTGTGAGGAAAATAATTATTTTGTAATCTCCTGATTAATAATAAGATTGTCAATGCCTATGTTTGGTGGATGTAGCCCAGATTGGTTGGGTGAACCACGTTAAACTTCTGTGTTTTTTGTGATGTGTTTATTTGCTGTGTATATTATTTATCTTGCTGCGCACTGTTAGATTAACATGCAGTCCCTTGTTTCTTCTAATGCCTATTTAAGGCCTTCACTGACCCTAGGAGGGTTTTCTCCAAATAGAAACTGATGTAAAGTGGTCATCACATAATTAAAATTGTCATAAAAAATAAATTTACAGTTACTTTCCCACAAAATAGGGACATAATTCTGAATAGGCAGTTGTTGATCAACGAGGTAATTCCATTTCAATAAAGGAAACATAACATAAACAATTATAATATCCATAATATAGGCTGGAATGTAAAATAATTGTTCATATCATGGAGGAAACAAAATGGAAAACACAAGGGAATTTGTTAAACATTGAGAAAGAATATTAGCCTAATTGAAACACTTTGAATCATTGAGTAGGTTTTGTATTAAAGCCATCCATTGCATCTTGCAATGCTCATGGCATTTCTCTCCATATAGATGAGACAATATTTTGATGAGGAACCAAATGGGTATTTTGAAAATCAAAATAGAATATTATTTTTATACTTTAAGTTTGAACCCTTCTTTACTTTCTCATAACTAATGTTTGAAAACTTTATCATAATTCCCTTCACACTTATTGAATACTGCATTGTTGAAGTTATCCAAAAACCAAGTGTTTAAGAAAAATTTGGGAGCACTAAACTTGTAAATTTCTGAAAGCACTTGCAGATTCCAAGAGGCTATAACATTTTTGTTGCAGTCTACTCTAGTGTGGGTACGAAAATCCAGATGTCACATGGCCCATGCAACCATGTCATAAAAGGGAAAAAATTCCGCTCTAACAACAACTTTGTGGAGTTTTGTATTTCTAATTTTTGCAAACTAAGTGTTTTTTCCTCAGTTGAAGTTTATGAATTTATCCAACTTCTATTCTCAAAGAAATCATAAATTTCTTCCCACTTCATCATACATGTCATCCAGGTTTTGAAGGTGTTGTCAAAAATGAGAGTTTTGTTGAAATTACAATCTTTTAGTTCTGATTTTCGACTCTATTTAGGAATTCCTTAATGTGTTGAATATTCTACTTTGATGTTGTAGATTTACCTTTCTTACCCATGCTTTTCGTTGGAAATGAATACAAAGAAATCTGGCTTTCTATGAGAGTTATCAAAGTTACTAGTGAAATTCTCTATGATAGTGCATGCTTACCATAAATTATAAGTCCTGTAGAATATTTGAACTTGTTTGTTTGTAATGAGCAATACGTTTTAGAGAACAACTGTAAATAGGGTGTGGAGAAGATATTACAAAATAGAGAGAGAAAAGTAGAAATTTTTTAAATTTAAATCCTTGGGACATGCAACAATAAATTCTCATGAAATGTGTTAATTATTCATTCAAGTTACGAGACATTTCAACCACTTGTGTGCAAAAATCAAGGTAGGTTTGCATGGTCAAAATTCAACGAATGTTTTTTGAAGTATAACGAATTTCCATTTAGGAGTTTGTTTTTAAAAAGGTAAAAAAACCTAAAATAAAATTATGGTTGGCATGCAAAGTGATTAATAAAATATTTTATTCCTAGTCACAATGAAAGACAGTCGGGTAGTCGACACTCGACATCTTGTTAAATTCAATTTTTTGTCAACAGTTATTGTGTCCCCAACCTCTAGAATGGTCGGGGTAAGACAAATGTTAGTAGCCAGGAGGTTGGGTGTGAATAATGTTCATTCATTTTGTTCAGCTATGTTACTCCACCCCACTGTAGTCAGGAGTTAGAAGTTAGAAACTTGTGAAATGTTTTTATGAAATAGAAAGGCCCAACCTCTGACCTCTAATTTGCACATTGTTTATTTTTTATATTTTTTTCAATATTTTTGTTGCAAGTTTTTTACCAGCAAGCCTTGTATTTGGGTAATCATAAGTTAGCTAGGCAGAAGTCTGATAGCGATAGGTGGTCAGGTGTTCGGAAGTCGAGACAGTGTTAAAATAAAGTTTATGTCGGCAAAGCCTACAACGTGGACACACAGCGTAGTCAAGGTAAGACAAAAGTCAGTAGTCAGGAGGTCAGTTCTGAATAATTTTCTTTCATTTTGTTTGAGTATGCAACCTGACCTCGGTTTAGATGGGAGTCAAAATGTCGATCACGTTAGTGGTGTTTTTATGAAATAGAAATGTATCGCGTCCGACATCCAACCTTCGACTTACATCTTTTTATTTTTAAATTTACTTTTAATGTTTCAAATTTTTATTAAGATTTTTATATGTTGGTTTATAATATAAATTTCTTTGGTTTAATATTAAAATTCATAGGGTTTAATTTTGTTTAGATGGTTTTCAATATCAATAATAATAATAATAATAATAATAATAATAATAATAATATATTAATAAATAATAATATATTAATAATGATATTAATTTTAACTATTAATTAATAATAATAGTAATAACTAACATCTATCAATGTATTTCCGCCATATTTACTAATGTTATTGTGTATATGATCAATTCATATGTATTTAGACCTGTACCAACCACATTTATTTAAAAATAAATGTAATTGTGTAATATATTTTGTATTTTAAATTAATATGATTCTACTGCAACAAATTTTTATAAGATTTGATTATGTGAAAAGTTAAGAGAAAATACAAATCCTTTGTTGTTCAAAAATAGAGAAGTTGACATGATTTATAGCAATTTCAAAATATTTTTAAAATTTTCATACCAGCAACGCATTCATATTTCACCTCTCTTTGATCCCTTTATAATAGTGATGGTGAATACATGATGTTTTGAGAATCCTAAACATTTCTTATATAATGTGCATTTTCTATACACTACATGTTAAATTTCTTTACTACAACAATCTTTTTATGAGACTCAAGTACTTGAGGAGATGGGAAAAAATCTTCTAATGGTCCAAAATAGGCAAGTTAATAATGTCCTAAGTAGGAAAGTTAATAATGTCCTATAGCATTTTCAATTGTCCTAAATGTTTAGGAAAA
Organism: Pinus taeda; assembly: GCA_000404065.3. Classification (NCBI taxonomy): domain Eukaryota; kingdom Viridiplantae; phylum Streptophyta; class Pinopsida; order Pinales; family Pinaceae; genus Pinus; species Pinus taeda. The sequence continues at coordinate 266,827 of APFE031140274.1, forward strand.
CAATCTCCTCATATTTCACCTAATCTTTGATCCCTTTGGGATACTTTTCACCAATACATAATATATTGTTCAAATTTAGATATTTCTCCTTCATTCAAAAATTTAATTTTAGGAGATCTAACTCTCATCCCATTGTGTATTTCTCTTACAAAATAAAATTGATATTATACTTTTTCTTAAGTTTTATTATAGAATTCTCAGTTAACCTCTACATTTGTTGCATTATCTTCACATGCATATTAAATATTATAAAAATTTCTTACAAAAAATATTTTTTATCTTTGATTTATTGCATTATCTTCTTATGCATATTCAAGAAAAGTTGTGTCTAACCCTTGTATTGACATATAATACTTAACTTGATTCTCAAGCAATGTTATTATTTTCCCATACTTCTAGATATCAATTTTATCAATTTGAAAATTATTAAAGTGGTATCAGATATTAATAATATTTTTGATATAAATTTAGATAATTATATCTTCTCGATATCTAAGACCTCAACATTAACTATGTAAATCATAGAATTATTTGAATGTAATTCTTCATGTTAGTTTGAAATTGATTTTTTAGTTTTATGGTGATCTATCAATTCCAAATTAGCCACAATATCCACAAGATTACTAATAGGTGTATTTCCTCATGAAAATTAATTTTCTAATTTGGTTTGATTCACAACTTCCTTAATCATGAAGCCTTTTCCTTTTTCTTTTCCATGAATGTTTATTGTTTTATTTGGAATGACCAAGTCTTCAATACTTTGATCTATCCAATGATTGCCCTTTCTTGTCCTCTATTTTCTACTTTGCCTTCTCATTTTCTTCCTTTCGTTTCTTCTATAGTTCTGTTTTATCTTCTTCTTCCTTTTTCTTTAAATATACCTTCATTTATCCTCAGCCTTAGCTTTATTTTTGGGTATTTCTACTTTAGCCACTCATTTAGCTTTCTTATTTCCTTATCTTTTTGCAAGTTTATTATCCTTATGATTCTTCTTATTTTCTTCTAGTTTCTCACCCTTTTGAGAGGATGACTATTGTCCATTCGGTATTATTATTCCATACACTTGTTCCCATGAAACAACATTCTTATAAAAGTATGCATGTTCCCGTGCCTCATAAGAATATGCCCAAGTTATGTTCAACAGTTAACTAAGCTTTAAGGATAAACCCTTAAGACCTATATTCCAAAATATCATTGAATTCATGTGTTATATCTTTGGAACTAGATGAAACATAATGACCAAAGTACATATGCTAATGGATAAACCATTTTCTCCTTTCTTTGGCCATTGAGGCATTGAAACCATTAAGAATAAGACCATTATTCCAAAACCTATTTAGGACATGAGATGGAAGTGTGGACGAGTAGTTATTTCATAGATTATTTAATAGATATTGTGCTCATATCGGTACCAATTACCAATATTTTTATGCAACAAAATTTCATATTCTAATAATATTGGAGCATGTTTACAAAATAATAGCTTATAAAGAGGTGCAAAAAGGTTGTCATATATTTACATATAATCCTTATTATACTCATTCTCCCACAAACATTGATAATATAGATTGAATTGACTCCCTACAATGTTACAAAACGAACTCATTCATGGGAAGGAATTATCTTGTGAGAAATCCACCCCCCTTATGGTCAAGTGAATTCCTTCATAGATATGTTAGGATATTCCGACACATAGGAAATAGTAAAGTATAACTTGGTCTAGTGTAGAGTTAGGTAAAGTGTGTTTCTTTACTATGTACATTTGTAACTTACGATCCGACAGTCAAGATATGTTATAGACATGAAGTGATCCAACGATTCATTCTCTCCTCGGTATTACCGACACTTGATCCGTGGCTTAACACCTAATTGGTACATGATCTATATTTAAAGAGCATGGAGGGTGTTATAGACATATTTGGGCACTGCAACCCCAATCACATATTTCCATAAACCAAGGGCTTCTAAGACCCTAAAAGTGTTGTTTCATACCTAAAGGAACAAGGTTAGCTGATTACATCATTTCCCAGAAGTTCTCCCTGAAAAACTACTCAGAACTAGTCAAAACTAGACCATCTCACCTACTCCATGGTCAGGGTGCGATGCATCTCACCTATTACACACAGGGGGTGCAATGCATATTGAAAATTCCTTCTGTAGGGTGCAATGGGCAAGAGTAGACAAATGGCAGAGGCAATTTGCTAGGTGGAAACCCAGGGAATCTTCTAGAAACTACTCATATGACACTTGCCTCTCTGAATTCACCTAGGGATGAGTAAGAGATCATGAAATCTCCAAGTGGAACCAGGAACTATCAGAGAAATGACACTAATAAAAATCCTAGAAGCTGACTCACCCACCTACAAATATCTATATATGGATCCCTCATCCTAGAGATCAAGAGGATGGAATTTTGTATTTTGTAAGGAAGAGTTGTTGGTTTCTCTATGAAACATCATGGTGTTGGGTGATCTAGATTTTCATGAGGTGAAGAGGGCTTTCATGCTGGGAGGATGGCATCGGGTCAGACTGCTGGGTTGTAATCCTCTCTTCTACTACTTCTATCAATAGAGCTATTTGAGTTTTCCTCCATATTCTTGTATATTTATGAATCTTGTATTGATATATGCATTTGTATGGTTAATATACATTTGATCCTATATTGTTTATGGTTATAGATCTCTATGCTTTGATGGTATTATGTTGTTTTGACTCTACAGGTGTTCTTTGAAGCGGGACAAGTGAGGAAGGAGTGGAAAATCTCTATCAAAGGAGGGAGGAAACAAGCAAGGAGCCAAGTGAAATACTGAGGTTGGTACTCTCTGCTTCTCTCTCATCTATCTCTCATAAAGGAAAACACAAATAACTTTAGTTTGTTTGTTTCTAAGATAGCTACCCATCTTAGTGGGACTAGCAACTCTGAATGGACACTAGTTTTCCCAATAACAGAGGGCCATTTATAGGGTGACCATTCATGAGAGAAGTTTATGTAAATTTTATTTCTTAATTAATAAATTTCCTAAAGTGGTCGCATTGGCTCAGGCCATGGATTGTTTCTCTCTTTGAGGGTTTTAACCACGTCAAGAATACTGGTGTATTTATCTACGATCTGTTTGTGAGTGGTGTCCTTTGGTGTTCTGTTTGGGGAATTTATCCTATAAATTCCTACATGGTATGAGAGCTATTTGAGGGCTTCATCCATTAGTGATCCAAATCGAAAGCTGGTAGAACTGCATCTGACTGTCATTTCCTAGATCTATTTTTTTTGACTGCTTTTGGGCCAAGAGGATTGCTCTATTGTGTTAGGAGAATTTGTTCCAGTGTGGAACCCATTTTGTTTCATGCGAAAATGTTTCCGGTAGCCCTAGCTACATCATTTTCAAGATCTCGAGGTACACAGTCCTTTTGGCAATTTCAGTTATTCATCTCTCTATTTATTTTGGTTTATTGAGCTCTTAGTTTTTTATTACCAGATCTATACCTTTCATTTCTACGTATGCTCTTTCCCCTGCAACTCTGTACGATCTGGGCAAATCAGAAACATAAAGGAAGGATTTTTCTCATGCAAATTCTCTTTTCCATTGCACCTTAATGTGATCTCAGAAAACCAAAAACACTAAGGAAAATATTTAGTTTCTGGAAAAAGCTAACTTCAAACCATAAGGTTTGGGTTTTTTTGCATGTCCGCGTTGAATTGTGTGGTTTTTTGTTTTGCAGAGAAAAAATATTTTCATGTAAGCACACACCTCAAAGCTTCAGTGAAAAAAAAAAAGAAAACAAACAAACAAAACGCCCCCTTCCTCTTTTCCAAAACTTACTAACCTTTTCAACTAGCTCACTTGGTCCAAAGTTACTTTATGAAAATAGAGGTCTTGAGTTCAAGTCTTTCTTTTTGTTGAGTTACTTTTTCGAAAAGCACATGTAGCTTATGTTTTAAAGTTACTTTATTTAAGTGTTCTCACCCATTATAAAAAGTGAGTCACTTATAATTCTAAAGTCTTTTTATCTTTTATTTAAGTTACAATTTAGTGGGTAGCTCATAAAGTACCATTTTAAAAGTGAGTTTCACTTAATTATAGAAGTGGGTCACATAATTTTTTCTTTTTAAATTGAGATAATTAGATTAAGTTTGGTAAGGTGGGCGGGGGGGGATGGGTTTAAAATATAACATTATCATTCACTTCTGCATATTCATGCACTTCGTCAGCATCTTCGACAACTTTTCTTCAAAAGGTTATAACTTCTTCATCCGGAAGCCATTTTTAGAGCCGTTTTTTCCAATCAGCCTATTTTTTTGAGATCTTTCCGTTGGAACACTTATTTTTGGCATATACAACATCAATTTTTGTTAAAATGGAAAGTACATGCCAATTTATTCTTGATAGCACGAACTACTTTCAATGGTGGTCCTACATTATGGATTTACTTAGAAGTAAAGGTATTTACATAATAGACTCAAGCCAATAAACTAAACCTAAAGATGAAGATAAGGTAGTCAAATGGGAAAATAGGCAAGACCAAGCACGTGGGTTGATAGGGATGTCTATTTCTCTACACTTTAGATTTCATATTGCAGAACATGATACCCCTAATGAAGTAATGAAACAACTCACTAAATTTTTTGGAAGTAAAAATGAAATTAGAGCCCATCTACTCTAAAATGAGTTGCTTATGTTGGACCCCAATAACATTTCTTTCATTGAAGATTTTTTGTCCAAGCTCAAGACGCTTAGACTTCTCTTGGAAGGTGTTAAGGTTAAGAAAGAAGATCGTAGCCTTATCTATTCCATTCTTATTAAGTTGTGACAACCCTACTCTGTGTTTGTTTCCACCTTCCATTCTACAAGAGACACCTTTATTTATCAAGGACAAGGCTACAAGTCCCCTTCCCTTGATGCCTTTTGTGATTCTTTAATAAGAGAACAAGAAAAACTCTTACATATTGGTGTTCTTAATCTTGGAAACTCTTCTAAGAAAGTCTTAGCTGCCAAGCAGCAATCAAATTCAAAGAATCCTAAGAAGCTATATCCAAAAAGGAATGATCCTAAACCAAACAAGGGTCCTAAGAAATTTTAGTTTCAAAATTAAAAATAATTTCAAAAAAATGATAAGGCAAATAAAAGCAAAGGGAAGAAGACTGATAGACACTGTAACTTTAGTAATCGAGATGGCAACTTAGAACCCAAATGCTTTAATAAGATGGAATCCTTGGAAGCAGAAATGAAGAAGCATAACATCCTTTTGGAGCACTCTTCAACTTCAACTTCATAATCAGGAATAACACTTTTTGCATGTGGTTGTCAAGCATCTCAGTCTAGTTATGCACTAAATGTATCTTCTTCTTCTCATTCTCATGAGTGTCTCATTGATTCTGGAGCTTCTTATCACATGGCCAAAAACAAAGCCATGTTTTCTGCTTTAAATGGTTGCAACACCAAAAATATATATGTTGGTGATGATAGATCTCTTAGTGTTGTAAGGACTGGAACTATTCATCTAGACAATGGTCAATTTAATGATGTATTATGCGTTCTGTTAACACTCAGGTTGTTCCCTTTGACTCCTAAGGGAATAAGGTCGAGGTAACCACAAACCAATCTTTGGACTGCAGGTCCTAGCCCACCTATAGTTAGAGAGGGCTCTCTCTTTAGGATTTAGCTTTGTTTAAGGGATGGTTTTAGGCTAGATATGATGCACACTGGTTTTGTTTGAGTTTGGTGGGATGGTTGATCTATTCAGGCAGAGTTGGCATGCAAAGTGTAAGAAGTTCAAACCATTGGGCATGGAATCCATGAATGTGAACTCATGGATGTGCTTTGCTTTGGTAGAAGAGGGGAATATGGAGTGGGATAGCTACACATGGAACAATCTTTAATGATGGAGCAAGGATGAAATGGAGGTCAGGGGATGAGAGGCAATTAAGGATCTCTCATTCGGCCAAAGAGGGAAGGTGAATGAATAATATCTAGGAGCAATGAAGAATTCCTAGATAGCATTCAGAAATGAGAGAAATAGCTTAAACATGATCAATTAAGTATGCATATTCATCACTAGTTCGGAGGAAAACATAGAAAAGTTACAAGAATTGAGGACAGAGGGCATGAAAACCAGTTCTGAACTATTCCTTCTTCCTGCAACTTAGATTATGATATATAGATGATACATATATATATAAGCTGATAAACATAGGGAGGAAAGACTTATTGGACCATGAGCAAGCACAAGAATTCCATAATATGCTCTTCAGCCATCAAATCCACAACAAACAGTTCATAATCCAAACATTCCAGCAATCTTTGATCATAGAAGTTCTCAGGCTTACAACGCAAGTCTAGAACGACTCAATCAACCAACCAACCCTTATTACATTGTTCAGGGTTGTATTTATAGGCAAAATATCTACAAAATAGATCTGAGGAAATAACTACAATTAACCTAACTTCTCTTGCAAGTAATGTAAAAAATATCTATCTAGTGTTGCGTTGGGGGTAGCTGTTTCAAAAATGTTGGGTTGTGTTATATTCTTTCCATGACTAACCTACGTGGTGAACCGGGGGGTTAGAAGGAGGGCGGAGCCCCTCCTTCGTTGCGCCGATTGCCTAGCAGAGGGGTCACAGGGGGGGCGGCAGCCCCCCCTGTCCGTGGGGTTTGAGGGGGGCGGGTAGCCCCCCTCTACGGGGTTCGGGGCAGCGCCCCGAGAATTTTTTTTTTGGACCCTATATTAGGTTGGGCGAACCTAGCTATGGTTTTCAGTCCATGGTTTTGGACGCGATGGTTTTCGGTCCATGGTATTGGATGCTTCGGCATGTATAAATATGTATAACATTGAAAGGAATATAATGAAAAATCAAGCTGGTAGTCTCGGTTTTGAGATCCAGTGGGAAATCTCTGTGTATATGTGTTTTATGTGTTATGCTCTCGCAATTTTTATTTTTCCTGTGATTTAGAATTCGTATGCGGGTAATTTCTGTACGGGGTTAAAACCTACATTTGGTATCAGAGCTGTTTTGGCTTCAAGGGACGCCTTTGTTTCTGAGGGGTTTCGCTCGGGCCTGTGGTAGACCCTGTTCAGTGGGAGATCTGCGAGATCGATTCTGGTGGTGAAAGAAGATGGCGAGCAGCGGAAAGATAGAGATTGAGAAGTTCAATGGTCGGAGTTTTGAGTTGTGGAAACTCAAGATGGAGGATCTGTTGGTGGATAAAGATCAGTGGATCGCGGTAGATCCGGGTACTAAACCAATAGGAGTGACCGATGAAGAATGGAAGAAGTTGGATCGGAAGGCAAAGAGCACAATACGATTGTGTGTCTCAGATTCAGTATTGTTGAATGTATCAGGGGAAGCTACGGCGAAGGCTTTATGGGACAGTTAGGGACTTTGTCAATCTAAGTCTCTGTTGAATAAACTGTTCCTGCGGAAAAAGCTGTATAACCTGAGGATGAAAGATGGAGACTCAGTGACAAAGCATCTGAATGTGTTTAATACTGTGGTAAGTCAGTTATTATCTGTTGATATTAAATTTTCAGATGAAGATAAGTGCATCAGTTTGTTGTGTTCTCTACCAGACTCGTGGGATAGTCTGGTTATTGCAATAGGTAGCAATGCAACTGCTTTGCAGTTTGATGAAATAGTCTCAGCCTTGCTAACAAAGGAGATGAGATAGAAAAATATGGACAACCAGAATGGTGATGCCTTTTCTGTACGAGGACGGTCCCAGAACAGAAACAAAAATAAGTCATCGAGTGGGAGATCTAATCTCCAGGAAAACCTACAAAGGTGGTGTGCTGGAAATGTGGAAAGGAAGGGCACTTCAGAAGGGAGTGTAAATCTGAAGCTCCTGATAAAGGAAAGGGATCTGATGATGCTCCTTCTGCAGAGGCGAAAACCACCTCAGATGAAGGTGGGGATGTGTACTTGGCTTCTTCAAGTACACATTAGATCATGAGGCATGGTTGATTGACTCAGGTGCATCCTTTCACTTCACTCCCCATAGAGAGTGGTTCTACGAGTATGAGAAATACGATGGTGGTGATGTCTTCTTAGGAGATGATAGGAAGGCTATAATCATTGGTCGTTGAAAAGTAAAGTTGAAGTTGCAAGGTGGAAGGGTTAGAACCCGTCCAGGTGTTCTGCATATTCCGGCATTGGCCAGAAATCTGATTTCTGTAAGTAAATTGGATGATGCAGGTGTAAAGACAGTGTTCGAGAAGGATACCTGCAAGATGGTTCAAGGAGCACTGGTATTGATGCGGGGAGTTCGGATTGGAACTCTGTACAAGCTACAAGGTAGCACTGTTGTTGAAGGGTGCAATAGTTCTATGGTTCCTGAAAATGGAGCAGAAAATCTAGTGGTCTCTGGAGAGAAGACCATGCTGTGCATCAAAGGCTTGGACATATTGGAGAGAAGGGCCTTCGAATACTTCATGGTAAAGGTATGGTAGAAGGTATGAGTAATAGCTCTCTGGATTTTGATTTCTGTGAAAATTGTGTATTTGGGAAGCAGAATCGGGTGAGTTTCCCCTCTGGTGGTAAGAGGACGAAACAAATATTAGAGCTTGTGCACAGTGATGTGTTTGGACCTGTGAAAGTTCATCACTGGGTAAGTCTGTGTACTATGTATCATTTATAGATAACTTCTCAAGGAATACATGGATATATTTCCTTAAGAAGAAATCTGAAGTCTTTGACAGGTTTAAAGAATTTAAGGCTCTGGTGGAAAATCAGACAGAGAAGAAGATAAAGGTGCTGAGGACAGATAATGGTGGAGAATTTTGCAGCAAGGAATTTGAAGAATTCTGTAAGAAGTGTGGTATAGCACGGTAGAAGACTACTCCATATACACCTCAGCCAAATGGAGTCGCAGAAAGAATGAACAAGACGTTGATGGAAAGGGCAAGAAGCATGCTCAGTGGTGCCGGGTTAGGACTGGAATTCTGGGCAGAGGCGGTGGATACTGCATGTTACTTGGTCAACAGGTCACCTTCATCAGTGTTGGAGGATAAGTCCACAAGAAGTATGGACTGGTAAGAAACCCTCTCTTTCACATCTGAGGGTATTTGGATGTGATGCATATGTACATGTTCCAAAGGAGAATCGAACCAAGTTGGATAGTAAATCTGAAAAGTGCATCTTTATTGGGTATAAGGATGGTTTAAAGGGTTATAAGCTTTGGAGCCCAGTAACAAGGAAGGTTGTGTACAGTCGAGATGTGGTGTTCAAAGAGGTGAAAGATGTTATTAAACATGAAGTCCAACCAAAGGAACCTGTGAAGATAGAGTTTGAACTAAAGGAGGAAGAATCAGACTCTGTAGTAGAGGAGGAATCAGAAGATGAAGAGCCACAAACTCTGGCTGTGAGAAGATCAGTTCGAGAAAGAAGGCAGCCATAAAAGTATAGTCCATCTGCTTTCTGTTCAAATTTTTCTTTGTTTGTCATTGATGATGATCCTAGAACTGTGAAGGAAGCAATGGATTTAGGGGATGGAAAACTCTGGAAAGAGGCCATGGTTGATGAAATGGCATCTTTGCACAAAAGTAAGGCTTGGGATCTGGTGGAGTTTCCAGTTGGAAGGAAACCCATTGGCAGAAAATGGATGTTCAAGAAGAAGACAAATGTAGAAGGGAAGGTGGAGAAATACAAAGCTCAGTTGGTAGCAAAAGGTTATTCCCAGGTGCTGGGAATTGATTTTGGTGATATTTTTTCTCCTGTTGCCAAGGTAACTCCTATTAAATTACTTTTATCTGCTGCTGTTGCTTTTGATTTTGAGGTAGAATAGATGGATGTGTAGACAACATTTCTTCACAGGGATTTGGAAGAGGAAATCTACATGAAGCAACCTGAAGGCTTTGCGATGAAGGGTAAGAAAGGAACATAATGAAAAATCAAGCTGGTAGTCCCGGTTTTGGGATCCAGTGGGAAATCTCTGTGTATATGTGTTTTATGTGTTATGCTCTTGCATTTTTATTTTTCCTGTGATTTAGAATTCATATGCAGGTGATTTCTATACGGGGTTAAAACCTACATTTGGTATCAGAGCCATGCCCCGAAGTTAGCCAAGTGGATGAATCCTCGTAATGCTAAACAAAGGTGGTCGGCCCTGGTAATATCATGATGGGATCCATGGATGAGCTTGGTTAGACAGGCGGTGTGCTCCAGATTCTTCATGGACATGTCTTAGTCCCAACACGGTGAAGATGAGTTGACCTGGGATAGAGCAAGCTCTCGAGGCAGGTGGTGTTCCATGTAAGGCATGTGCTTCTAATACATTGGAGCGGAGAATCCTGGTTGGTAGAGAGGAAATGGATGGATAATCGCTTGAAGGGAGGCTCGATGGTCCTTTGTTCGAGGGGAGGATTGTTGGGTATACGACCAAAGTCCCACATTGACTAGAAGTGGGGAGGATAATGGGTATATAAGGATGGACAAATATCTCCATTAGTATTAGGCCTTTTGGGGTAAAGCCCAAAAACAAATCCATGAGGACTTAGGTCCAAAGTGGAAAATATCATACCATTATGGAGATATGTGGTGTCCAGAGTCCTTACATAGACTTAATCCTCATCTTCCTCCTCCAACCAGAGAGGTAAGTCATGCTCTAGCAGAGGTTGGGCAAGAGGATATAAGACTAGTTGTTTGGACATATGCCCATTCTTAATGGTCATGCTCCGAGCTTGACAACTGATGTAACCATCTACAGTAGCTAACCAAGGCCTTCCTAAGATGAGGTGATACCCAGTGAGTTTTGCCTTTGGCTAAAGGACCAAGAAGTCCGTAGCGTACTCCTAAGAATCAATGGAGACCATGACATCTTCCACAATCACCTTGGGGGTCACAATGGAGCGGTCTGCTAATTGCAGTACTATCGAGGTCTTTCTTAGGGAGCCCTGAAGGTTGAGCTTAAGCATAGTGTCCTTAGTCATCACATTAATGGTAGCCGCTAGATTAATCAGGGTGTGGGGGATTATTGTGCCATTGATGTGGACATCGACTACAGGATTCCCAGGGTCCAGATATTTTGGACAGATTACCTGTCCCAGCATCAAGTCTGATAGTTTTCGTATGACATTGATGGTTGGGGCATCTCTCTTGCACCTACCTGGGTGCCTGAAACACTTCTCTTTGATCAATTGGTTGCATATTGGTACATCTTTTATGGCTTAGAGAAGTGGTATTTTCACACATAACTGTTTAAGTTCTCCCATAAGTTCAGTCTCTTTTGGGTTTGGTTACATGGTTCCAGTTAGTCTCTCAGGAAAGGGTGGAATGGCTTTTGGTTCACTTTCCTGCTTCTCTTCATTATCCTCCTTCGGAGGAGGTTGGTTGTTTGGGAGGACCTTCCCGGATCATAGGTTCATCTCCTGAATCTCCACAACGTAGCTAGGGCATGTTGTCTCTCCAGTATATACCTACTGGGCCTATCTGTTATTGGGGTTTAGGTTTGGTTGAGCAGGAATTTGTGGTTGTCTTGGAGGAGTAGGAGGTAATGGTTGTGGTTGAGTAGGCAGTGGAGGCAAAATAGTGAGAGGAGAGTTGTACATGGGTCTCCACCCCTGATGAGGTGCATTCCACTGAGGTTGTGGTCAAACATGAGAATAAAACAAATGAGCAGTAGGATGAGTATGGCATTGAGATGGATATGACCAAGGAGGGGGTGTAGACCAGGAAGGATGAGCAGGGGGACCCCAAGAAGGTATGTGAGTGGAGTGGTTGGGATTGTAATAATTCTGAGATGTCCCTTGCATCCCCTTGTAGTAAGGTCTAGGTCCATTTGGCCTCCTTTGGTTCATGAAGTAGAGTGGTTCAGTGGCTCCTTCAGTCCCTTGGTAGATAGCTTTAAATCCAGATAAGGTTGTGCACTGGTTTTTAGGGTGGTCTACCTCACAAATGAAACATACCTCTACGGAGTGCAATGGACACTCGTTCCTAGGATGCTTCCTTGTGAATCTTGGACAAAAGATCGCCAAAGCCCTCTCATCTTCCTCTTGATTCTGTTGGATTCGGAAGGTATCCATTTGCATGGAAATGGTCTGTCTCACCTCGATTTTGAGGTGTTCCATCTGATTTGCACACTCGATTTTTGATAAGGTGGTACTCGCTGAAAATTGACTCCCCCTACCTCTTTTTCGAGCTTCCCTAGAATGGTTTCTAAACACAGTCTTTATGTCATCATAAGGTAGCTAGTCGATGTCTCCCCCAACCAACAAATGGAGGGTATCTAGAAGGTCTTCAGGGACTCCTCGGAGAAGAAACAACTTCAGATATTCAGGGTCAAGTGTGCACCTCGCCTTTTTATAACTAAGTTGAAACCTTTCTTCATAGTCTTCTAAAGGTTCATCACTTCCGATGGTCATCCGAAAGGTTTATCCCTTTGTTTCCTTTGACCTACAGTAATCCCAGTATTTGTTGTTAAAGACATCCTACATCTGAGCCCAAGTTGTGATACTATTTCTAGGTAACCCCATGAACCAGTGTAGTGTTGCATCCTTGAGGGTAGAGGGAAAGAGTTTCAACTTTTGCTCATCTTCTGCATAGTCATAAGTTTGACAAAGGACAACAAACTCAAACAAGAAGGTATTAGGGTCTTCAGTGGTCAATCCATGGAAGTTAGATAAGGTTTAGGGACTTATGTTTTTCATTTTTGTGTCCCCATTGGTCTCTCAGATGGGAAAGGTGCCTTCTATTCTCTCCTAATTTCCTACACCATTTCTATGTTCAACCATGGTCTCTGGAGGAATGCTTTCTTTCTCTTCTTTTGTTATAGGAACTTCATATATCTCTGGAGGTTCACCTATAGGTTCTTCTGGATCACTGCCACCGAAGAAGAGAGAAGGGTGACTCAGTGATGTGGTGGGGGTGGTGGGTAGGAATTTTCCTGAATTGTCTCTGTTCCTACGAGGCATGAAAGAAAATATTTTTGGTTCTTTTTTGTGTTTTTCTCTGCTTGTACCTACAAAACTAACATTGATTGAACAACAAATTGCAACTAACTAAAATAAACCTTGTTGGAATGAAAATTGCAGAATTGAAATGAAAGCAGGACATGAATAATCTATGTTGCTGAAATGAAATTGCAGAATTGAAATGCTAAGCTATGCTTGCATAATTGAAATTACAGAAATGAAATGAAAGTATGAAATGTCTAATCTACTTTTGTGGAAATGAAATTTCAGAATGGAAATGAAACAAGTATTCTACTCTTGCTGAAATAAATTACTTAGCAGATTGTTGCAGTAGAAAATATAAGAAAAGTAGTAATCACAAATATTTTGATGCTTCCTCGGAAATGACACCGAAAATATGGTGGGCTCAACTATTGCAACAACGATGTTGCAACTTCTGGGACTCCCTTCTTTACTTTTATCAACCCGCCAGTTCGTAACACACTTGGAAGTGATGATGCTATATGCACAAGTACTAGCTCTCACTGCAGGCTGTCACTTGATCAACTGGCACAAGTTCGCTAGGAGCTTAAGCTAACTTCTATGAGTTCTTAGAAGAAGACTTTAACTATTATGGATGAAAGCTTACTCAAAAGAGGCTAGTCTACTTGCAGAAAGAAGCTGAAAGTTGAAAGGAAATGCAAACCCTAGCAAACCATAGTTTTACCGACTAACCCTACTGGTGCAAGAAAAGAGATGAAAGCTGTTGAAATGGATGCCATTGACTCTTGGAAAGGTAAAATGCATGTGTCTAAGCTAATTTTGAAGGAAAATATGGAAAAATCATCTTTTTGTATTTTTGAGTAATTTTATGCAGAATTATTATACATGTGGTTTAACTATTTTTGACTGTGCAAAGGTTTATTGGCAAAATAAAGTGGAGTGGGAATTTGCAGGAGGTTGGGAAGGTGACAAGAGGACCTAAGGGGTCCCTAACACCCTTCTGGAGAATCCCACAGTGATCAGATCTTGAAAAACTGCTCGCGTGAACTTCTACAGGAAGTCTGCAGGGGATCTACAAGAAGTTCTACAAGAACACGCTGAAAGTGGATTTTAGAGGGTTGATGGTGGAAAAATGGTGGGATAGTGGAAGTGAAGGATGGATAAATATGTTAAGGGGTCTAGGACCTGGTAGATGAAGCTCAAGAGTGATGAAGATGGTTGGATCTCTTCAAAGATGAAGGAAGCAATGTTGTACAAAAATGTAGAAATTAGGGCAAGTTGGGAAAGTATGGTGAATGGGTGAAGGAAATCTTGAGAGAGAAACTGGAGCATGTTGTATGATGGATGAAGGATAGGCTGGAGTGTCTTATTGGTTTTCTACACATTGCTTTCAAAATTGATCCAAGAAAATACTAGGACAATAGAGATTTATCTATTTTGACCTAATCTAACCTAAAAACTAGAAACATGATGAACAAAAGTTTATAGACAAGAAATCATGCAAGATAGCTATGGAAACTGAGCAAGAATAGATCTAAACATGAAAACACAACTGGTATCAACTCTTCCAACTTAAAATCTAACAATAGCAATTGCATTGGAAGGAAAAAACAATGTTTTTGTGGCAGAAAGTATGCCTTGGTCTCAGCTGATGGTCCCAAGGAGGGAGAAACGAGATCAAGGACTACTTGATAGCCTTTTTATGGATCCTTTCTTGTTACCAAACTGTCAAATCAACCTGAAGCATGAACAACTATCTTAATCATCGAAAACAACCTAAGTAACAAAGCAAGATTTACCCTATATAATAGAAATTATCTTATGAATGTAGTAAAGACACATAAAAGTATGCAAAGGAGGTACTGGCACTTGGGTTGGGTCCAACCCCAAGAGATATAGCTAACTAAGAAAGCTTAGAGTTGGTACAAAGTGAGATTTGTCTTCATTAATAAAAAATGATAGTGATGTCACAAAACTGTTTACAGAAGGAGCTCGAAAAATGAGCTGAATGCAGAGCTGCACTAAAGTGCAAAAATAAATTGTTCAACAGCTAAACTAGCAAGGCTTGAAGCCTTCCTACTATGCAAACGAGTACTCCCAACAGTCCTCCTTAACTTTAGGAGCTTGGCTGCCCAAAACTGCAGTTAATCAGCCACTTCACTAGACCAGCTTGGCTACCCCTTGAAATCATCTTTGGTGGGCTGTTGAACTATGAGCTGATGGTGGAGAACTCGAGGAAGGGGTCGTTTAGTGTAGGAGACACACCTCCTATAAATCCTCAACCTTGTTTCTTCGTATTTGACTGCCAAAATGCTCATAAATCCCTGATCTTGGTCCAAAATTGTTCAAAAAACTGCAATAAGCATGTATTAGACTTTGTGGTTAAGTGACTATTCCCATTCACTCAATTAACTTAAATATATTCAAAAGCATGCATAAAACTATAGTGAATGGTGGATTAAATGAGAATAATAGGAAAAATGAGCCCATAAAGTTACCCATTTTTGGGGCTCATCAACCGTTTAGTTAAAATGTATGGTGATCTTAAAAATTTGGTCAACAGTTTTCAACAATTTATTATTTAAAGTCCAAAGAAATATTAAAAAACTAGGGTGGGGGACCACCACCCTTGCCAACTCCCACGGTCACACAAATACACATATGTGTGTGTGTGTGTGTGTGTGGTGTTAGAGCTTGTAGACCCCACCCGCTGTAACTGATGCCACCATATATACAATATAATGGGGCTAATGGGGATGAAACCTACCTGACTAGTTGGGTTGGCTGACCCCATGGGCGGCCCCACTAAAAATAACTCCCATATACGATATGTAAAAAATCCGCTACACCAAAATGGGGTTCCTGAAAGGTTTGATGTCAGGTTGTCCCATAAGTAATTCCTATTTCTTTAATCCACCAACCATGCTACCCAATCATGGGCTTTGGAATTTCCTGCTTAAAAGTTTTATATAAACCAAAAAAATTATCATTTGGCCAATGCAGAGGCAGCAAAACCTAGCCTATTGTGGGACCCTAAGTGTCCATGAATATCGAGGCATGGAACCATGATGTGAAAGAATTTGTAAGGAATCTAAAAGAATCCCTTGGAGCTGATTTTTGATAGTGGCAAAATCGTGCCAAATTTATACTCAAATTACTCAAAATTTCTCTAATATTCTGATGGCATAGATGGTTTTCTAATATGACAACATATTTTCTAGGGACAGAAGGTTGGGGAGGAACCATGAAGGTGGAAGCTTGATGTAGGAATATGCATGGAATCTAAAAGATTCCTTGGAGGCTAGAAATTGACAATTTCAGAAGCAAGATGACTTTCTACTCATTTTTTCAATTTTTCACAAGGACCGTGATGGTGTGATCATTTTCTTCATCTGAGCAAATTAAATTAATTCAACCCATGGGAAGGAAACTTTGGGGAATATTTGAGATTTCTAGGGGATCAGATTTTGACCAATACAAAAAGGGGTCGATTTTACAGTGATGTTTGACGATTTTTTGCCAAGAATTCAATGTTGTAGACCATTTATTTAGCAGCAGTGTGCACTTGTAGACCTAATGAGCCTCATTATTTCAACAAAAATGTTGCAACTCCTGAGGCTACATACTTCAATTATCAACCTGGGGGTTCGTAAAGACTTAAGAGGTATCGACACTATATGTGTGGAATACAATGTGTGCTTCATTTGTTGTCATGATGTAATTGAGTGTATGTACTGAAGTCAAATCCTAAAATAATTGCAGAAAAGGAAATGTTCTAAATGGAACCTTAACCTATTGCAAGAAAGAAAGTACAAGGAAAGAAATTTAAATCAAATGCTAAAACACATCATTTTCTAACTAACTACTAAGAAATTATGCTTTGCAATAATGTTAAATTATCATGAACCAAATGCTACTATCTAAGCATGGAAGTAAGAAGCATCCAACATCACTAATGTGCAAGTAAAGGGACTGAAATAAATTTGTTTTTGTCTTTTTGTCTTTTCATGCAAAATCAGGTATGCAAACGAATTTCCATTGCTGATGAGGCAAGTGAATTTAAGGATGTTGAAGGTTGGATGGAAGGGTTAAGAAATTTTAGCATGGTTTGGGAGACCCTTGGGAGGCTTTTGGTGACCTCCTAGAGGTTTTCCATCAATTTGGCCTCAAAATAGGTCATTTCATGAAAACCTACAGGATGTACTAGAAACCTACAGGATGATCCTATAGGAATTACAAGAAACCGACATGATACAGCCGAGAGAAAAATGTGAGGTTGGAGGTGATGGGAGGCTTAGGAAAGGTGTGTTATGGGTGGAATGGAGTGGAAGAATTCCTAGGATCACTCAAAACTCAAAATGAAACTCGGGAGATGGATGGATTCACTCAAAAATCTTGGAGAATTTTCCTTGTGAAATAATGAAATTGGTGAGGGTTTAATGACCAAGTAAATCAAATCCAAATTGGATGGGACAAATTTAGTTATGAACTAGGATGTCTTAGGTCTCTATTCCAAGGGGAATCACTCAAAAATATCTCTGTTAACCCATTCTAAAAAAATAAAAATAAAACATTATTAGTCAAAAATCTAGAAATTCGAGAACTAGTGAGCTACTAAATCTAAAATATGCCTAACCAAATCAAGTGAAAATGCAATGGGGTGATTTTTGTTATGAACTAGAATATATTTGTCATCTAATTCAAGTTCAATCAAGTCGATTGAAGCTGGTTAGTAGGCTCTAAAAAATAACAAAAATTTATTGTTCTTTAACTAGTAGAAAATGAGCAATTAGTTACTAGGTGACTAAAAAAGTTAGTCACCATAGCTTTTCCAAGTGAGATACTACCAAAAATGAGCAATCTTAGGTGATCAAAATAAAAACAACTAACATAAATCACTAATTTAGTCACGGGTTAAAATATGTAACTAGTTAATTAGTAATACAACTAAAAATGACTAACATGAATGACTAATTTAGTCTAAGAACAAAATACAACTACCTAACAAGTAATACAATAATATGAATCAGTTTTTTATGTTAGCCATCTTAATTTTGTCAAGCAATCTAAACTTACAAGTGATAAGGCATTGAAATGTTGTTAAAGGCTGGTTGAAAGGTTATCCTTCCTTAAACAATTCTTCATCCTCACATGGTGTATAAGTGAGCCAACTTTGCACTATGTATCTCTAATAATTTGTAATTTTAAGAAATATATTTTATAATAAAAATAATTATTTTATGTATTTTTTAAAAATCTATTAATTGAATCTAATTGGATCTAGTTCTAATTTGAAATTAATTTAAAGGGAAATTTTAATTTTTAAGGCTATAATGTCAAATAAAAACAACTTTAATTTCATATTAACTGACCTACATCCATATTAACCTTGGATCTATCAAGTGTTGAGAGGGGTCCAATCTTTGGAGGTGCAAATTTTCTTCTCTAGTGCAATATTTGAGGAAATGTTTTCACCTTAACAGATTGGATCCCTTGCAACACTTGATAGTTATAGGGTTAATATAGATCTAGGTTGGTTATATAATAATATATAATATTATATTTGTATTTGTGTCTCCTTATTATTCCATATATCTATATCACCCCCCAAACATACACACACTTTCTCTCCCTCTATCCCCCTTATCTCCCTCTCTATCTATATCCTTCTCTCTCTTCCCTCCTGCTCTCCTCTCTCCCTCACTCTCTCTCCATGACTCCCTTTTCACCCCATCCCTCTCTCCACTTTCCTCACCCTCATTGTTTGTTTCCCTCCCTCTCCTACCCCTCCAATTCATCTCTCTCTTTCTCGATCTCTATCTTCCCTTCCTCTCTATCCCTTTTCACCTCCTCTATATCTCCCAAAATATCCCCCCACTCTCTCTTTTCATCCAAATCTATCAACTATCTCCCCCCCTTGCTTGTTTCTCATCTTTAATCTCCATCTTCTCCCTCCCTTCCTCTCCTATTCTAATCATCTCCTTTCTTTATCTTCCTCCTCTTCCTCTCTCCTCACTCTCTCTCCATCTTCCTCACTCCTGCTCTCTTTCCTCCACTCTATCTCTCTATGTCCTTTGATTCCTTTTCCTCCCCCTCTCCCACTCCCAATCCATCTCTCTCTCTCTCTCCTCTCTCCTCTCTCTCTCTCTCTCTCTCTCTCTCTCCTCCCTCTCTCTTCTTCCTCTTTCTCCCTCTCTCCCCCTACACTCTCTCTCGCCCCCATTTAGTCCTCTCTTTCCTCTCTCTATCCTCCAGCTTTTTCACCACTCTCACTTCCTCTCTCCCACCCCTCCTCATACCTCTGTCTTAAATTTGATCACATTGTATTGTGTTTAAAAAATTACCTAAATTAGAAAAAATTAATTGGTTGTAAAATATTAAACCTGTATTTTGGATTAATCATGTCAATTTTCTTGCTCTCATCCCTTGAATCGTTAGCTATGATGGATCAATGTTGATTCCCTTATATATATATAATATATATATAATATATATATATATATAACGGTCATAGGATCCATCTTAGCTTAAATTCATTAAAACCTTATTTTAAATTTATAGGGAAATACTTTTAGTAGTCCTGAGAATAGAGGGTTTAAATATATCTCAATTGTAACATTTTCCCTTTTAGATTCATTAAAAAAATGTTGTAAAATCAAATTAAAATAAAATATTTTTACTATGAAATAAGTTATGGTTTTTTGGCATGTGGCATTGATAAGCGATGGTATTGGCCCATGGTATTGTAACAAAGCACATTTACAAGTTAATATCCATGGTAAAGTGAGGGTGAATATCCATGGTTAACAATCTTCGCATATTGTTTTAAAATATTTGATTGTGAAATAGTTTATGTTTTTTTGGTGTGTGGTATTGTTATAATTTTTTTTTTTTGTGAAATAATTTATGTTTTTTCGACATGTGGTATTGATAATCCATGGTATTGACCCATCATATTGCAACAAAGGCTATTTTTTACAAGTTAATTATTGACCCACGGTATTACAACAAAGGCTATTTTTTATAGGTTAATAATATCTATCATAATGTGGGGTGAATATCCATGGTTAAGCATCTTGTCATATTGTTGTATAATATTTTAGTTGTGAAATAAGTTATCATTTTTGTACTTGTACTGTTGATAAGCCATGGTATTGGCCCATGGTATTGGTTGTAAAATATTAAACCTATATTTTGTATCAATTATTGATAATCCATGGCATTGACCCATGGTATTGCAACGAAGGCCATTTTTTACAAGTTAATTATTGACCCATGGTATTGCAACATAGGTTAATAATATTAATCGTAATGTGGGGTGAATATCCATGGTTAATCATCTTGTCATATTGTTTTATAATATTTTAGTTGTGAAATAAGTTATCATTTTGAATATCCATGGTTAATCATCTTGTCATATTGTTGTATAATATTTTAGTTGTGAAATAAGTTATCATTTTTGGACTTGTAGTGTTGATATGCCATGGTATTGGCCCATGGTATTGGTTGTAAAATATTAAGCCTATATTTTGTATCAATCATTTCAAAGAAAATAAAATAATCAAAAAATTTTAAAAAATTATGCACTATATTTAATCTATTATAATTAGTCAATTTGCTTGCTCTCATCCCTATGAGAATATTTCTATGAGAATATTTTAGTAGTCATGAGGATAGAGGGTTTAGATATATCTCAAATTGTAACATTTTCCCTTTTGGATTCAATTAAAAAATGTTTTAAAATTAAATTTAAATAAAATATTTTTACTATGAAATAATTTATGGTTTTTTGACATGTACCATTGATAAGCTATGGTATTGGCCCATGGTATTGTAACAAGTAGATTTACAAGTTCATATCCATGGCTAATAATCTTGTCATATTGTTATAAATTATTTGATTGTGAAATAATTTATGTTTTTTTGGGCATGTGGTATTGATAATCCATGGTATTGACCAATGTAACAAAGGCTATTTTTTACAAGTTAATAATATCTACGGTAATGTGGGGCTGAATAATTATAAGCCGTGGTATTTTTCCCATGGTATTGTAACAAAGTCTATTCACAAGTTAATAACAAAATCAAAATATAACAAATTGAATTTTATTATTTTTATTGATTTAACCTTTTATTATTAATTGAGGTCATATTTAAATGTTTACACTCATCCCAATATCATTTTTAACTTCTTCCTCTTCTTTTTAATTTAGTGTCTTACAAAAAAATAACAAATTCTTTTTTGGATTGCAGATTACTGTGGTGTGGTTTCTAAGAGGAGTTCGGATTTTCCACAGTGCTCATATTTTATATGGTCGACGTTTCGAGTCTAAAACCAGACTCATCATAAGGACAAATGTGTGGAGAAAAGAAGGAAAATGATAGATGCAAAAACCAAATTGGCCGACTACTCACTATTTAATTTAATTATTTATTATTTAAGTCACTAGTTTTCATTGTTTATAATATTAATAATTAATTTGTTATTCTAATCTTCATTAATACTAATATTTAATATTTTGTTTTATATTATTATAATGAATCATTATTGAATTATTGATATTAATTGATGTTTATGTTCTTCATCCCTATTATTTAATATTACATGTTGCTCTTAAATTATTCACAATTAGTTTTATTGTTATTTGTATATATTGTTATCTATAACTGCTATTTAATCTTTATTTGTAATATTATATAT